>JAMJFZ010001762.1:0-83128 GCA_026225945.1 Cricetomys ansorgei | reverse complement strand
AAGAGAAAAGCTAGAGAAATGTGTTTGTAGCCACAGTATCTTCTTGAAGTATGAATTTTTTTTCTATACTTAATTTTGGCCTAATATTCTGCTCCCATATGAACATAGCCCTGTGGTATGGACTGTGATGTCAGTTTCTAAAATTTGTCCTCTGATTCTTTGTCTGTGCTCAGCATTATTACAGACCTCTGATGCTGCTAGTATTTTTCCCAAAAAAGAAGTAGTCTTTGTCTCGGTTGCTTAGTCCAGCCTTGATGTAGGAACTAGTGCCCCCCCTTGTTCCATCTTGTTATGCCCTGTTCAATTAGAAACCCTGTAAGGCCTGTCCTTTTCTGAGAGGAAGTGGGGGTTGGATCTGGGGGAGAGGGAAGATGAGGGGAGTTAGGAAGAGTGGAGAGAGGGGAGGCTGGGATCGGGGTGTGTTGTTTGAGAGAGAAGAAAAAAAACAATAACAAAAAAGAAATAGTCTTCAATTTTTATGACATTGTTACTTAGTGGGGTGAAATGGGTCCTAGTACCATGGTGTGCACGTGGAGACCAGAGAACAGATTTGTAGGGGTCAGTTCTCTCCGTTCACCACATGGGTTCCAGGAATCAAACTAAGGTCATAAGGCTTGACAGACAAGCATTTACCCAGTGAGCCATCTAACTGAGTCACAAAAGTAGCCTTATCATTTATAGACACAGATATTGAGCCATGCCTGTGTGCTCTGCATTGGGCTATAAATCTAGGGTTACATAATTAGTACTTTTCTAGAACTGAGAGTCCAAAAGAAGAGTTCGAAATTTAGATACAATTCATTAGAAATTATTTTCATAAGTTAACATTTTGAACTTTAAAAGTATATTGGAATTTGTCAGATTATCTAATAGTCTTTAGTACATGAAGAAATCAAATATTACCACTTGCGTTGGATATGCAGGACAACCTGCCAGCACATCAGATTATTTAGTTTACTAGATGTGTGGCGAGTGAAAGGCCGGATAAAACATTCTAAACATGGTTATAAAACTAAGTCTGCAATTAAAATACAGGCAATAATGCTTCTGACAGAAACAACACATCCGCAGTTGTCAAATAGAAAACACATTAAAAGTGAAAGTAATCATGTGCCAGGTACAAGTTTGTCAGAAGGTTTAGATAATTATTTTGTTTTATTTTTATAAATAAAAGTATAGTGTCCTAAATTTAAAAATTCTATGCAAAGTCCTGTTTACTTTTATTGAAAATGTATAAGTAAGCTTTCGAGATAATTTTAAATAGATCAATAATGTTATATAGTTACAGCAATTTTACTTTCTATATGAAGGATATTGAGGGAAAAGAACTCATATCCAGACCATGAAACTTTCACAACAGCCCTGAAATAAATTAAAACTCGGTTTTATCTTATTTTTTTCTAGTTAGCTCTGAAAATGTTCATATGAAGCAGTCTACCTTAGGTTTCACACAGAAAGAAGTAGAAGTATATACAGAAGCAATTTTTCTTGAGCAAAATCATGAAAGGGACCATTTTAGTGCACATGCTAAGAGGGCCAGATAAGAAATGGTCATTTACAGTTCTACCTTCCTTATTTGATAGGAAATGGTAGGGAAGATGTCACGTTCATTAAAAAACTGGATTTTGGCTTTAATTTTTGGAAGAAAAACATGCCTGTAATTTGTTAATTGAAAGTTTTGAAGATATGAATTTGAAATAATTAGCCACATGGTCCCTAAAGAAAATAGCTAAAGTGTAAAGGCGATACCAGACTGAGAGTCAGCTGGTGCTGAACATGACTGAAGCATTAAAAGAAATTGTTCAGCTCTTTTTGGCTTAAGAAGTTAGGTCTCAGTACTTTATAGACTGTAAGTGTTTCAAAATCATGCCTAAGACATTAGTTTCTGGATAATTTTAAATGTTTAGAGTAAATAAAAAGAATTCTAGAGGAAAAACAAATGAAAAACTTCCGTTTATATAAAGTTAAACTCAGTTATGTAGGACTTTGTGAAATCTCTGGAATGTGTCTAGTCCCCCTCTGCAAATGGAAATCATCAACAATCTCTACAAAACACATTTGATCATAGAGAACTTCTTAAACCACTGCTCCACATGGGTGTCTGAGGAACTGCTCTTTCTTATGAATGACTAGAAACAACTAACTATATTTCTACCCTTTAACTTTTATAACAGTATCTTAAAAACTGTTATTTGTTCAAGAAGAATATTGAGTTCCACATGTTGGTGAAAAATCACCTTGCAGTAAAAGTGAACATATTGCAAAATGTAGAAAGTGCGTGTCTACCTGCATGAGATAAGATATTTTATTGTGCTCCCACTCATTCTCAGAAATGGAAATGTACCATCTGCACTGGGTGTAGAACTGGGTTTCCTAATATCAAGATAAGTTCTAGGATTCCCTGAGCTCTGAAAGAAACTGTACAGACATGGTGAATTTTCCTGGCTATGAATTTGCTTTAATCTGAGTTGAAAACCTTGATAAAAACATAGTTTATGATATAAAATGACACATACAAAATATGGGAAATGCATTTTGAATTTATTCACCATGCATAATTATATAATACATAACACCAGGAAAAAATGTAGCGAAACAATTATTTCAGGTACTGAACAAGCATTTGTAGTAAAATTATTAAAAAATAGAAATGAAAATGTGGTAATAGAAGGACCGTTATCACCGAGCTTTTCCATGAAGTGCTTCCCAAAGCACAGTGTAAGTAAGGAAATAGAGCTCAAAATGACTTCAGAATATATATATATATATATATATATATAATATATATATATATACGTATATATATATATATGAATGATTTGGAATTTGAAAAGAACAGAACGTGGGGAGAAAGCCCTGAAGACAAAGACTGTGGAAATAAATATAGGAGAAGTATGTAGCTGTGAGCTCAACACCACCAATGCACATTTTAACAATTACAAGAATAGTGAAATCTGTTTACATACCTATGTGTATATGTTCAAAGAGAGAATATACTATATATACATATGGATTGTGAGATGAATGGGATTTCTGAAAGTTGCGAAGATATAGGAGATGAATTCAAGCCAGATGAGACAGAGGAGGATAAGGAAATACTGAGTTCAGATCTCCCAATGATACATGGTAAAAGTCTCTTACACAGCTGAGGACATAGCTTACTGGTAGAGCAAATTCTGCCATGCACATAGCCCTGGCTTGATCAGTAATGGAAGAGGGGGTATGAGAGGAAGAGGAGGGGGGAGGAGGAGGAACAGAAGGAGACCAACAACAACAACAATGTTAACTTTTGATTAGTGTAGACAATCGAAAATAAATATAAACTCCAAGATAAAATAGAACCAGTAATAAACCGATTTACTAAAAAACAAAACTAAAGGCTAAGGACAACAACATAGTTTAAAAGCTGGGCCTGCTGGCAGATATATAATCCCAGCTACTGGAAAGAATGAGATTGGAGAATTACAGCTTCAGCTTGTCTGGGTTACAAACCTTGTTCAAGGCCAGCTTGCTTAGGTTAGAGAAACCCAGCCTCAAAAAATTAAAAAAAAGGAGGAGGAGGAGCTGTGGGGGGGATTGGGGTGTGCCTCAGTGACTGATAAGCTGTCTAGTATATTCAAGGTCTTAATTTCAGTCCCCACAACTAAAGAAACTGAGAGAGAGAAAAATAAAACCTAGCTTGTGCATCATCACAGTTGAGCACTGTGGAAGTGGGGCGTCCAGCGTTGAATTTTCCAATGCTCTTTATTAATCACAAACCATGTCAAATACTTCTAATACCTGGGCAGCTAGGCAGGGAGCTCATTCCAAGGTTTCTTCACCCCATCTCTCTTCTTCCCGTTCTCCGTGGTTCTGCTCCTACTCCTCCTCCACCTCCTACTCCCTCTCCCTCCTTGCTCCACCCCTCAATCCCCAGGTGTTTTTCTTCCTGTTTTCACAAAGACCCTCAATCAACAAATAACAGGAACCTCCTGTGGGGGGGTGGAAGCTGGGGATGGCACAGAGGTGGAAACAAGTAAGAGACTAATCTTAACTAAGATATTATCCACAACTAAACATACCACAACAAGCTTGTAACATTTAAAAAGAAACACATTGGAGCTTTGTAAATAAATAGAACATATATTTAAAAATAGAAAATGCATCCTAGAAAAGAGAATAATGTATCAGTAACACAGCTTCAATTGTAAAAATATAAGACAGTGGGAGGAGAGAAAGGCGGGGGAGAGAGGGGATAGAGAGAGAGAGAACAAGTGGCAGCCACATGGCAGAGGGTGAAGGCAGAAACAAGAGGTGAAAGGGCAGACTCCAAAGTGTGACAGAAAATACAAGACTGTGAAGAAGAAATTCAATGAAAGTATAGAAATAGTGAGAAAAATAAAATTGAAATTTTGGAAAAGAAACCCTCAGTAAGTTAAGCAAACACTCAGTGAGTAGCCTCGCCAATAGGATCTAACAATTGAAGACAGACAATTAGATCCTTAAGATAAGATGGATTGATTACAACTCAAACAATAAAGATACTATGAGAAAGTACGAACAAAACATTTAAGACATATTTTAAGACATACATTATATCACTAAAAGACCAAAGTTGTGAATGCTAGTAACTAAAGGAGGAGAATAAATACAAGCTGGCACTAATATGACGATTAAAAAAAAGTCATAATAGAACATTTACCAAGTCTAGGGAAAACATGGCCGTTCAGTTAAACGAAGGAGGCATTTAAAAAGGCCAAACAGAGAGAATAAAAAAGAATAGATCCTCCCTCGTCGTCGTTGTATTTAGTTAAAACACTTAGCATATTGAACAAAGAAAGGATATTGAAAGCTGCAAGAAAGAAATACCAAGTCACATATAAAGGAAAGCACACAGGTGTATAATTGTCAGTAAGGCGGCTAAGGAACAGAAAGTTGTGGGAAAATGTATTGCCACTTCTGAAAGATGGTAATGCCAATCCATATTATTATATTCAGCAGAGCTTTCCTCCATGATTGAAGGAGAAACAAAAGATTTAACACCATAAATTCAAACTAAAGAAAAGCCAGAGCTAGAGACTATACCTGGGGCACCCTACATGCTTAAGAGAAAGGTAGAGACATTCATGAGACATCATGGAAAAGAATAAACTGATGGCAAAGTAGATGAGCAAAGGAGGATTTAGGGAAGTACTGTCTTTAGAACAACAATAAAATGGCAAGAATTAATGTGTACATTTCAATAATAACTCTAAGTGTGAATGGTCTCAAAGGATAGACTAGCAGTTTGGATTCAATTACAGGATCCATCTGTTTGATGACTACAAGAAATACACCTCACTGGCAAAGGCAAGAATAGCCTTGGGTTAAAAGAATGAAAAAAGGTATTCCAAACAAATGGAACTTAAAGCTATCAAGTATAGCTGCACTAGTACCTGTTAAATTCAAACCAACAAATAAAAGTTACTTTTGGAGTTTATTAAGGGAAAATCCAGAAGGTGCTCCGGCAGTCGACAACATTTGCATTTCAAACTTTGGCACACACCATAGAGCTTAATTTTAGCCACGGTGAAGAATGCAATTATGTTGTTGTAGGAATATGAAAGGAACTACGTGAAGATCAACACAGTATGCAAAATAAAACCAATGCAGAGAAATAAATATCATATGCTTTTTCTTGTGTGCTGATTTCATATTATAGATACAAACTATTATATGAGGAGTTTTATATATAAGAATTATTCCTATTTGTATATACTTAAATTTTATACATTGATAGGATATGAAAGTAAAAGTGAAACTACTAGTATTTGGGGAAGAAAAGCAGAGAGAAGAAAAAAGAGAGGATGAAAAACATGAATATGACCAAAATACTTAATGTCTGAAGATGTCTTTATGAATCCAGTCACTATGTACAGTAGATATATGCCAAAACAAAGTAGACAAAAAGCGGAACTGGAGTGAAAACTCAAGAGTTAAGAGCATGTACTGCTCTTGTAGGAGATTCGAGTTTGATTCTCAGCACCTAAATCAGTTGGCTTGCAGCCATCTTAACTCCAGCTCCAGGAGTATCTGATGCTGCTGCCCACTCAAGTGCACATACTCATACACAGATAAACACACATACACGATTTCAAAAGTTAATAAAATTTTTGAAGGAAAAGAAAAGGAAAAAGATAATTCCGAAAACACATAAGGAGGAAGAAAATAACACGAAAATTGAGAATATATAAACAAAATATTCCTGTGAAAGAAAATGAATTAATTAAAATACTGGGACAACTGTACATATAGATAAAATATCATATTTTACACTAACTAGAAATTTCACCACTCTGCAAGAAAATTCACAATGCAAATTATCCTAAACTATGTATGCATGTGTAGTCTAGGAATAAATACTGTTGCAGGGATAGGAGGGGAGCATCTTTGCAAGGTCTAGCTTAATTTTTTTAAGTAATTTAAAATTTTTTGAAATTCTAAGGTACAGATGACAGTACAAAAATATCACTGTAGATTGCTCAAATAATTTGCATAAATAATTGCATAAATAATTTAAATTATTGGTGGTTTGGGTAGTAATTTGGGTACTCTTATTTTTCTTATGTATGGATGGATAATATATTATATACATGGAGAAGGCTATGTATCATTTGGAATTTGTCATCTAAATGATTATTATTAACAAAGTCTAAAAGAGTGTTAGTATCTATGTGTAACATCACAAATGGTATTTTGTGGTAAAATTTGTTAACCCAAAAGTTCATTGTGAAATCCTAACCTACTGCACTTGAGAATGTGACTATATTTAGAGAGTTTCTTAATTAAGAGTTTAACTTTTATCTCTCTTCTTAAATTTTTTAAAAATTTATAATTTAAAATTATAATATAATTACATTTCTCCCTTCTCTATCCTCCCTTCAAACCCTTCCACACACCCTTCCTTACTCTCTTTAAATCACAGCCTCTTTTCTCGCCAATTGTTATGACACACATATAAGTATACACATATATATTCCTAAATATAACCTGTTCAGTCTGTATAACCTTGCCTGAATGTATGTTTGTCAACTGATCACTTGGTAGTAGACAAACAATTAGCGTGTTCTTACTGTGGAAAACTATTTCTCTCACTCTCAGCATTTCTTAGTTGCCTATAGTTCCTGGTGCAGGGTTGAAGCCTCCCGTACTTTTCCTCATCCAGTTTGGCATGTCTATTTATGCCATCCTTGTTCAGCTCATGTTTATGCAGTCATGGTGGTGAGACTTTTGTGGGTGTAGCTTCTGAGATTAGTAAGAGACACGATCTCAGAGCAGACCTCAATTCCTGATCTTCAGGCCCTTGCAATGTTTCTGCTTCCTCCACTGTAATGTTTCCTAACTTTTAGAGTGAGGAGTGTTTTGTAGATATATACTTTGGGACTGGCCTCTAAAACTCTGAGTTTTTGTTTGTTGTGGTTTTCAAACATTTAAACCTTTGCCCTCATACAGGAAAGTGTAATCTTTAGTCCTCACCAAGGAAATCTATCTTTGCAACAGGTAGAGACCACAATGAAAATTATGTTTTAAAAATGCGCTAATAAGGAGTCCTAGTCCCATACAATGATAATTATCCCCATAATAGACGATTAAGACATGGACCAAAAAAAAGACCAAGTAAAAGCAGGGAAAAGTTATCTATTTATAGAGCAAGAAAAAAAAAAAGGATTTGGTAGACACCAACCCAGCTAATACCACCTTGGCTGTTGACTTAAAGCTACTAGAATAGTTGAAACATCACTGGTTTATCTTACTTGAGAATCCTGCCTCTGAAGTAGCAACTCTAGGCAAACTAATTCATTCACACGACAAGAGATTTTTTTAACCTAATGAATATCTTTGGAAGCCTGTGTGTTGTAGATTTCTAGTGTTGGAAAGTAGCTTAAGACAAAGAGAAAGTTAGAAATGAGGACCCTACACAGGGTCCATGATTTCTATTTTGATTTAAGCTTGTATCTCAACTTACCATTTAACAGAGTTGCTAAAGATGCAGTCCAAACTGAGGAAGAAATCTTTAAAGTTTTCTGTGTGTCCTCATCCTTAGTCTTCTGTGTTTGTATTTTCCTTTAAATAAAGTGCAAGACCTTGGAGTAGGCAGACATGGAATATTTTAACATGATTACTATCTTCACATATTAAAATTTTCACCCTGTATTGTGTGGAATAGAAGGAAGACATTGCATAGCACGGTAGATGTCTCTGTGACAGTTGCTAATGCCCAGTGTGCCTCTTAGTTTTATGGGGAAATCAAAGAAGATTCACTGGTTTTCCCTATTTAGTGTTTTTGATCTTCAAAGGCCCTTTGAATTCTGGATTATACAATAGAATATTCTCTTTGACATTTAGAACTTTGTTCTGTCAGTCAGTATTTCCAGGCAACATACAAACCCAATCTTAGTGAAGCACAGTCAAAGAAATAAAAATATTAAAAGAAAAATTGTGATGGAAATCAAAGCATCAAAGCCTGACTTTCAGAAAACTTCCTAATGAAGAGAAATATCTGGAAGGAATCTTCAACTGCAAGATAATAGAAAAACAAAAAGAATCCTCAAAAGCTATGTGTCAAAAACAGCAAAAAATCTTTTTCCATCTTCTATCACCAGAGAGAAAGGTGGGACAGTGTTTGCATTTGATAGTAAAATCAGTGTTACACATTTGCTTAATGAAAAAGGAAACACTTTTTTTTGTTTTTTCAACATAATATTTCTACTTTTTTTTTTAACTTTTCAATGGGAGGAAGGATTGTGGGGACTAGGGGAGTTGGGAAAAAAAAAAAACAGCTACTTGAACAGCTTTGTAAAATAAAGTTTAGAAAATGAACTCTCCAAATTTAATATTTGAAGATATCTCTGGTAATTAACGCTAAGTGGGGGCTCTGATTACTCTGCGTACCATTCTTTAAGTCTGTGTGTTTAGTTCTTAACCGGAACCACATTTATGAAAAGAGAATGAAATGTTTTGGAAGCAAATATTCTAAGCTGACAGCAGGACCGAAGAACCAGGGCATTATGGGTAAATCTCAAAGCTCAGATCTCGCCAGTCTGTTCCATACCTATCAATGTTCATGAGAACTTTAAAGAATGAAAAGCAGAACATTATCCTCTGTTCTCACTGATTAGTCTTGCTTTGTGCTGCTCTGAAGCCATCCACAAAAGCCTTGTTGGAAGCAGCAGCTCTACAAGTGGCCTTTGTACAGAACACCACAAGCCTTCATCCAGTCCAGGATGAACAGGATCAGAGTGATTCCCTGCAAGTCAACACATGAAACAGACCATCAGATCTGACCGTGATTGTACTTAATGCTCCGTTATTTCTCTGGACTAGTTCTGTCCCTAATTCATCCATGATGAATCCATGAAAACCAAACACATTATATGAAACAGAATAACAGTCTGATTTATTGAGAGTACATGGAAAAGAACTGCACAACCACAATGTCCTGGACAATATCATTGACTCTGGGGGAAAAATCTCATTTTGAATTGAAAAAACTTAAGAAAGGTACAATTATTATCTCCAAATTCATACAGTATTGGTCTAAAGAGTAGAGGAATAAAAATCTTCATTTCTGTAATGACTCAATGTTTATACATTGTTTCAATGACTCTTCTGTGGAAGAAATGTTACATTCTCTATTCGTAGCTAATGAAGCTAAAACTCAAACATACAAAACTACTTGTCTAGGATACTCATATAATGAATATTTCTAACATATTTTAAACTATTTTAATAAGTATTTTACCAAATGCAATCTTTTTTAAATCAGTGCTGTCTCCTGGAGTACAATAGATACCCAAAATATGTGTCCAAACCATGTTTATAAATAATGTTATGTGTAAACAATATGCCCCAAAGATATGAAAATCATTTCTGAGTCTCTCTCTCTCTCTCTCTCTCTCTCTCTCTCTCTCTCTCTCTCTCTCTCTGTGATTTTTTTCTCTCATAGACTATGAGAAAGAGAACCTCACCCCTGTTTCTTCCTAAATTACCATAGAATACATCCCAGTGGAATCACCCTATGAAGTTTTCTCGGTCTAGAGAATAAAGAAGTGATGTATCCCCAGCACTGTGTCCTAGCTTGAACCCTGAAGGACTAAAGAAAGTAGAGGTGGTTGAGAAATGAAGTGTAACTCTGTCCAATAGTTAATTTTGGGGTGGACTATAAGCATCCAGCAACGTCGGGGATGTTAAAAGTAACAGAGTTCTGGATATCAAACTCAGTTGCCTGTTATTACCACACTGAGTCACAGCCCAATTGTGACACAAATTATCGCTAGGGAGAAAGAGAAAATAGAGTGTTTGTGCTGAATTCCCTTTGGGTTTCTTGAAAAAGAAACAAGAACATTGGTATACAGGTTGGGAATTGCCAAAATGCAGCATTTCGGAATGGAAAAACTATTACTGAGGAGCCGAATTCAGTCCATTGTTAAGGAGTAAAATCAAGGTCACAAAATGCAAGCTTTAGCCTGATCTTTATTCAAAAATATGTAGTATGCATAATCTGAAATTAAGAACCTCAGGACTTGAATAGTACTTACAATAGAATGGTTTTCCTTTGAGTTTTTGATTTTCTTAAGGGTTCTGTAATTTGTGATAGTATACATATGGGTGTAATTTTTGAAATTGTTATGATTATAGTTTGATAATTATAGACAGTTTGAGGAAGTATGATAACCTCACTGGGTTTGCTTTGGCAACACACTAAATATACCATTCAACATTTATTGCATGTCTTCTTCAATTAACTCTGAGCTCATTGACAGTAGAGGTAGGATCACATAGGACTAGATACTCAATTCCTTGATGTAGAGGTATTTATCAAACAACAATCCCAGTAACTCTCCGTAATCATATTCAATAATATACAAATGAGAAAAACAATAAACACACATATATTAAAATAATAGGAGCAAGCAACATCGTAAGTCAGTGGGTAAAAGTGCTTGCGATGCAAGCCTGACACTCGAGCTCAATTTCTAAAAAACATAAAATCAGAAAAAGAAAACCAACTCTGCAGAGTCATCCTCTGGCCCACATACACATACACAACTGAGTGTATGTACACACACACCAACAACAACAATAGTAATAATAATTAAGTAATAATAATTAAATAATAATTAAGAATTAAATATTCTTAAAAGATATTAAGCAGCCTAGCTAATGCCCTTCATTTACTAAGTAATGGACCATATCGCTCTTTAAATCAAAACTGGTATTAAATGTTGATGTATGAAGAAGAAAAAAAGACAGGAAAACCTATGTGGATATAAAAAAAATGTTGAAATCCAAAATTTGAATCAAATAAATGGAAAATAAAATAATATATATATAATTACTGGAGACCAGCTCTGGCAAGGAGACCAGGGGATATAAAGGAGGTGTGAAGTTGATGGAGAAAAAAGGTAGGGGTCTTTTCTTCAGGTCAAAGCAAGCTCTCTGTCTTTATTTTTTCTCATATACCTTATAAATCTTTTAATAAAATGTCTCATGTAAAAGGAATCACAATACAATCAGAGATCCTATTTTTCCCAATAAAAGGTTACAAGATTCATAGTTTTAAAAACATATTATTCCCAAATTCCTACCCATGATTAAATTTCCCACGTGAATTTTTGTTTTCTAACATTCCCCTTATGTTACTACACTACACTTACATAAATTCTCATTTAAAAAAAAAAAAAAGCTTTCCCATTACACATTCAAAGAATTCAAGCAAGCGAAACATCTTTTTCAGCCAGTTCCTTTGAACTGGCAGGCAGCACTTGCAGTTACTAGGAAATGGGTATATGTCACACTATCCTTAATGCAAATTTATTCAGATAATCTATTAAGTTAATCACAGTAAAACAAATGTACAATTAACTAAAGAACCTCAATTCCAGGGTCCTTTACCATTCTTAGGTAAATGGAGAATCTTTCCAGCTTACACGCTATATAGCTCTATGTCCCCAAGGCATACAGCAAAACCCATCAGTGATTTTACAATTTGTAAAATCAGGAAAAGATCAATATTATGGTCAAGGAAGTCCAAACTTAACAATGGGCACTGTAACTCATTTGTTTTCACTTGATCTTGAGTCTGTTTTTCATAGGTGAAACTCATGGGCCCTAGCAATTATGCTTTCTCTGTTCTAGCATTCCTAATCCTGACCAAACAAGTTCCTAACAAAAATATGCTTTCTTCTTAATTTACTGATTCTAAGGCAGCTGTCAAAACATCCTAATTTAACCCTGTAACTATACGTGAAAAACATCTACTGTTTTAGCTATACATGTTTTTTAGTTATTCTTTCTGGAGTTTCAATAGAGTCACCAATTCAACTGAGTGACACTGCCTTGTCCAGGCGACATTGTTCAAGGGAAAACCATCACCATTATTATGTGTGCCAGCAACACTGCCCAGGGAGAGACCCCCATAAAACTTTCATACCACAAAAGAGACAAGGAGACCATGGTAGCAATAATCACAATAAGGCCCAGCAGTAGCAAAAGGCAGGCCAAAGTAACAGTCACCCTGCTAAACAATAGGCTGTCTTCCTGAAGCTCTAATGCTGGCTGCTGTTCCCCTGCACTGTTCCCAGCAATCCATTATCTAAAATATGTATAGAATATACATACATGACCTCACTACTATATCCACATGGCACCTGAATTACTAGTAACGAAGAAAAACGTAAAAGATATAAGAAGATGCATTTATGGTAAAACCAGGCCATATCCAATTTGTGTTTCCTATAATATTTTACCAGACTTAATCCTCTGCTTTTTTTAATGACAGCCCCAGGTGGTTTTTTCAAGAGACAGAAACACATCTCTTCCTTATGACATGCTCTTTCATTTGGCAGAAACATCCCAGGAGTGCATGAATAAAATAACAATCAGAGGAAGTTTAGCAGCTGT
This sequence comes from Cricetomys ansorgei, assembly GCA_026225945.1. NCBI lineage: Eukaryota > Metazoa > Chordata > Mammalia > Rodentia > Nesomyidae > Cricetomys > Cricetomys ansorgei. Next base: position 70,207 of record JAMJFZ010001762.1, on the reverse strand, counting down.
GAAAGAATGGATAAATCACAAGAGAAAGGCCCTTTGCTGGTAGACATCAGCACAAATCATGAATGTAAGGGCAGTCAGACAAGTTTAATGCAGTGTTTTTTAATAATTAAAAGTTATGCCATTAGTTATATCTCTGGAGCATTGTGTTGCCTGATTATTTTGATATCTTTAATTAAAGAGTATATATACCCCTAGGTAAATGCTGGGGGATAGTCTCAGAAAGTAGGGCAGACTCATATTAACTAAGTATAGACAAAGTCCTTAGTTTCTTCTCTGGGGGTAGAAAGGATTTACCAAGTCACTCAATAATGTAGATCTGAATAAGAATGCTCCAATGATATCACCATATAAAGGCACCTACTACCTAAGAGCATAGCTCTAATCTTGCACATCAATGCGATATATAAAGTTTGAGTTGGAGAAATCCAAGTTGCTCATCCTTTGAGTGCTTTTCTGCCACATGACTCAAGAAACCTGCCCCATTCATAGAGCAAAACTGATATCCTCCAAGTCACGAATCACACAGACATTTACAGTACTATAAGTACTCAGATAGTGTTTAATGATTAGGATACCATTTTGTAATAACTCTTAAGAAGTTAGGGGTGGTGGCAGTTGTGTGCTACAACTGGGGCTCAAATGCATAGCCTGGGTACACTGGTAAGTTTTCATTTCTGAGCAACAGTCTCAGCCCATAATGTTAGTAGGCAACTCTATTCCATTATAAAACAAGTATCACTGAATCACTGAAAGAAAGATAGGAACAGGAGAACTATTTATGGGCAAGAATAGCAGTAGGGATAACAGGGGAATGCAATGGAGTCAGATATGAACACAGTATAATGTGAGGATGAAAATGTCACAATTACATTTATTATTCAAGTCTTAGAGCCTATGGGGACCATTTTTCTTCAAACCACCACAGCATAAGCTAACTGAACAATGATGATGATGGTGATGATTATGATGATGATGATGAGGAGGAGGAGGAGGAGGAGGAGGAAGATGATGATGATATAACAAAGAGGAGAAAGAACTCACAAAGAAAACAGAAAAGGATAGGCAGAGAACCATCGAGAAAATTAGTAGACAATGACGCTATAATTGCAAAGAAGGAAAAACAAAAAGAAGAAAAGACTTCTGTTTTGTTTTGTTTGTTTTGTTTGAGAAGTCAAGAGGAGATCCACAGTAGAAAATGAAGGAAAGTCATCCAAGAAAGCAATTACTGAAAGATGTTCAATTAGAACTCTAATTAGGAAAGCAGTAAAGCATTTACTAAAAGTGGTTTCATTTGAGCAGTAAGTGAAGATGCTGAAATGCTGTGAATTATGGAGTAAACAAGGGATGAGGAGGAGCCAGTGATAGGGAAATTCCAGAGACACTTGTGCTAAAGAAGAGAGCAATTGGGTGGCCTGGATAGAGGCCAAGTAAAGCAACTAGGGAGAGAGAAAAAAACTAAATATAGAGGAAAGAGGAGAGATATTTAAGGGCAGTGTGCAAGGGGAAAGTATGAGACAAGGAAGTCTACAATTTGGAAGAGCTAAAATGGTCCCCACAGTTTCAACCACAGTATTAAGGAGCCACGGGATTATTTCATTAAGGTAGACATTTTTGAGTTAAGTAGAATGAGTTTTAAAACCTTACTTTCTTCATGAAGAGATGGCAGAGACAAAAGATTAAGCTGACATCATAAGAAACTTTTGACTTGTCTGAGGTGTTTCCTCCTTATAGAACAAGGTAATGGGCTGACACAATAAATTTGCATTAACAGTTTCAAAGAACATCTAGAAGATTAGTCTGTTTACTCACACAGACACATCAGGGTCTGAATATGCAGCTTCTCATGCTTAGGAAAAGCATTACTCAAGTGATTTGCCAGTGTGTGCCCTTCCTAACAAGTTCTTCCTCAAGGCCTGGGTCACCTTGGTCATGGCCTGCATTAAATCTTGACACACTGTTAGTAAGTCTTGTGACGAAGAACACCAAGTTTTCCCTCCACAAGGGCACTGTTAGAAAGAACACCCTATTCTTGTTTAATTAACATTGATTTTCTTCAAGCCAGCTATTACCCTCGGGTCTTAGCTTTTTTTTTGTATTCCTTGAAATGGGGAAAACATTTCACTTGGTAAATCTTATAAAAGCAACACCCTTTCTAATGCCTTTGATTAGTTAAAGACTATTTGCTCCTTATTTATATTGCATTCATTTTGTGTTTGTATCAGAGCATTATTTTTCTCATTGTCTGAAAACTCTGATGAGTGGTATCCAACCCATAATGAGGACAAGGATACAATCTCATTCAAATCTGAATATTTGCAAACCAACAGGTGCATGTGTTTGTAGCAATCATCCTAAGGTTCTTTATTTACAAAGAATGATTTCCTCCATAAAATAGTTCCAAGTAACCAGATACCTGTTCCTAGTAGTCAGTGTGGATCATAAGCTCCTTGCTGCTGCTGTAGCCCAATGGATTATGGGTGGATGTTAAGGACTACACTTAGACAGGACCCCTTACTGAGTTCAATATTTTCTCGTGAATGCACCACTGTCTTTTCTCTATCTGTAGTCCAATGCTATAAATACTAACTGCTTTGACCTAACTAAACTTCACTTCATAATGACACTAGGTTAAGCCTCGTGAGCAGAGAAATTGAATAGTTTGAGAATTGTTGAATTTTGATATTTCATTGCTAAGTAGTCTAGTAAAAAATAACACTCACGTATCACCTACCTATCCGCAAAGTATGTAGGGAATGAGGAGTGGAATCATTTGAGATATTTTTGCCCTTGTGTTCTAAGCATCACCCTAAGATATCCTACATTCCAGTAATCAGAAATCCTCATATCTGTCCTGCTCCATGATGGACATATCTGTGATAAATCACTATTCAGGATTTAGCCGAATATCAGTTAATAATTAATGGTTACAAAGAAAAGGTAACTGTAGTCCCTCTTGATGGAATCCCCCTGCCATGTGGCCTAACGCCACCACTCGCCTCTCATCTGGAGTTCCAGGCCACCAGCGACCTGTTCCAGACCAAGAGGCTTGGTGGGGTATGGCCACCACGTGGCTAGGGGTCGCAGGGCTGTAGGTTTTACCTCATCCTGCTGTGACCTTGGAGAGCCTCCATGAGTCAGCGAGTAGACAAATGACCACCCGGGACAGGCTTAGGTGGGCATCTCATCTTTATTGGGGCTTTGCGGGTGCCTTTTATGAGGCACGGTTGGGGGTGTGGTCTGTCCACAAGAGTGGGACTGATTTGTTGAGGCAGGGGCTTCTGGCGCAGCCTCAGATGAACGCATTTGAGCCTGTGTCCCCAGCCTGCAGAGGCAGACAAAGCATCTTTGCTTCAATGAGGTAGGCAATATTGATATCTAATAATTTAGCTGGGTTTAAGTCAGGACTAAAGTGTGTTACAAAGAACACCTAGCGTCCTCACCCTCTAGAGGTGACCCGGGATTCAAGTCAGCTTCAACACACTATAATCCTTGGACAGTCCCACAGGTAACAAAAGTGAAAGTCAAACATAAAACTCAAGTTATTAACAGGCTGTCTCATACCACTACAGCTGACAACAGCAGGAGATGGGGATACCTCAATTCCTAAACAGATTATAAATTTAATTTTCCAAATAACGTGTGGCATTGCTGGATACTGACTCAGCAATGGGGAGGACATACTGGCGTTCAGCTCTGAGACAAAAATGCTGTGAGCTCTGACACCAACCAGCGAATGTGTCTGAAGAACCTCAAGAATTTTGTCCCAAATGGCCCAATCTCAAGTTATTGCACTGGTGCATCCTGCACAGGCTTTACTGACAAAGGAAAATTCTTTCCCCTTTTTGTAGTCTCACCTCTATTCCAAAGTACTTTGGTCACTTCTGGTAATTATATATATATATACAAGCTGAGGATTCAGATGAGCCACTGTGGCTGCAACTTAGGGTTATTCCTGTCCAAGAGCACTACCTGCAGTGTCTTCCTTCCGTCATCAGAGCTGCTGTCTCTGTCCCAAACACTGTCTTGTGATGCTATACCAGACCACTCACTCTTGCTTGTTGACCTCCCCAGGTCCTGGTCATCTCTATTGTCTGCTATTGACAGCTGTTTCCTCTCTCTAATTTTCACTCTTTTTCTCCTTCCAGACGTAGGGAATTTCCTAGGTCTTACTGAGTCCTCAGTAAATTAGTATTAGCATGCCGGTTTTATTCTCTCAAGAATTGGGAAGGAGGTGCTCTTTTCACTCGCTGGCTATCTTGGCAGTCCCTTCTTGATGCACAAAGATGGTAACTGCAAAGAAGATGAAAAAGTCTCCGGAGCCAATCAACTCTAAGCTCCAATTTGTTACAAAGTGTGGAAAGCACGTACTGAGATATCAACAGACTCTGAAGATGATCAGATACGGCAAAGGGAGATTGGTTATTCTCATCAACAACTGCCCAGCACTGAGGAAATCTGAAATGAAATATTATGCCATGTTGGCCAAAACTGCTCTTCATTACTTCCGTGATGATAATATTGGTCACAGCATGCGGAAATAATAATACAGAGCAAGCACATTGGCTATCATTGACCCAGATGACTCTGATATTATTAGAAACACGCCATACCAGACTGGTGAAAAGTAAAACAGGAAAGTTTTTAATTAATAAAACTTTTCTAGAGCTCAGATAAATTAATAAAGCAAGAATCAAGGGAGGCGATGCTCTAAGTTCAGCAGCTGCTTTGGGAGCCCTCCATTGTCTCTCTAGTCTTCCAGTCTCCACAGAACCATGTGTGTGGCATACTTCCCTTTTATTTAGGTTAATAAAAAAACAAACAAACAAACAAATAATCCATAACAAAACTACAAAAGAGGTGCTTTGTTTTTGTATTTGTTTTGTTTTGTTTGGAAGCAAGATCTCCTATACCAAAGGCTGGTCCTGAATTTCTTTTCCATTTCAGGATGACTTTGAACTTCTGATGATCCTGCTTCCACCTCTCAAGTGTTAACACATCCAGTATCAGTAGCTGGGGCACTAGCGATCCTTCTCAGACATTCATACATGCTAAGCCAGTATCCCACCAACTGAGCTGCATCTCCCGCCCTGGGTTGTTTGCCAGTGTCTGACATATGTTATGTTATGAATCAACTTAAACCATAATTCAAAATATCTTTTCCAGAATCTTACATAGCTCTCTTTCAAGATTTGGCTCCATTGCTGTGTTCTTTTCATATATATTTCAAGATTAATATTAATTTTCTTCGTGTATATGCATCCATGTGCGTATTTTTATACAGGTGCCGACAGAGGCCACAAGAGGGTGTCGGGCTTTTGAAGCTAGAGTTAAAGGCAGTTGTGAGCTGCCCATTGCGGTGCTGAGACCAGAATAGCAGTTCTCCTTGTGAGCAGCAAATGCTTTTAACAGCTGCTCTGTCTCCCCAGCCCTAATTCTTGGGTTCTTTGCTGTGTTTCCCACAGTATTACAGACTTTCTTCTGTTTCTGTGCAGCCCTAAACAATTTCTCCCAATCCAGAAAGAACTTCATTCTCTTTACTTTAAAGAAAATTTGTCATATTTACTCTGGATAGATTTCTTAAATCATTTCTTCACAACTAATCAGTGTTCACAATGGAACGAATGACTCTTGATTCATTTAAGCCAATCAGAATCCTCTCCTGAAATTATAAATTTGAAGACTTTGACAGAGGGCGAAAGAATCCAAAAGTAGTATGAGATGTGATACCAAGAACTCTTAAGAACAATAAAGGAAGATAAATGCATCTACTGCATGCCTGCACCAATTCCTAGCAATAAAAGCAAACAAACAGGTAAAATCTCATTCCTAAGAAAGAGGGTTACATAACTCAAAGCAACAACTGACATCTCCAACTTATCCTGGCTATTGTTCTTTGTTGCAATTCCAATGAGCGTGACAAACTGGATGAGGAAAAGCCTAAAAGGCTTCAACTCTACCAAAAAAAAGTAGGTAACAGTAAAGCCAGGAAAGGGAGATGTGGTCTTTCCCAGGAAACACCAACTGGATGTTCGGTGCCAAATAGTCAGCGCTGAAAACATACATACAACTAACATTATACTAACTCAGAGATTACATTTCTAATATATATGTATTTGAAAATACATATATGCAAACAATAACAATTAGTACAGTAAGAGGCCATCCATCAATTTGAGGGAGAGTGGGGAAGGGTACATGGGAGGGTTTGGATGGAAGAAAGGAAAGAGAGAAATGTAATTAAATTATAATCTTGATAATAAACAAAAAAAAATTCTGATGGAGCAGAAAAAAAATTTAGGCATGAAACGTATCTTTCTTATAGCCATCCCCATACCCATGTCTACGTGATTCAGTCCAAGGACAGTTAAGTTCTTCTATCCCTGATGACAACACTCTTCTGGATAACTATTAAGTATTTGCAAAGAAGTTCATATCTATTGATGAGAAGGTACCTTTTTGTTTTATAACCTAATGTGTATCTGGCCTAGGAATAAATGGGCGTTCAGAAATCCATTTGCACATGATCTCTGACTGTCAGTGCTACAAAGACCAAATTAGTACTGCCAGAGACAGGGTAGTTTGCCAGAGCATGAAATAATGACACTCATTCCTCCCACTCTTGCTCCTTGCACCATAAAATACATCATCTAAGGAGCAATTAGCCTGAGTAAATGATAGTGTTATTTTTCTCTGAACACTTTGTCAATTTCCTATCAAAAATTCTAGATTAGATCTCAGGAATTCATCCTTGCGTGGTAGTTTTACATTGACATCTGAGCATGTTTGCTCTCTGTACCTTGTTTGCCATTCATCTATATTCACTTGGTAAAAGAGAGTGGGTATTAATAAGTTAATACGCATCTACCTTTCAATTACAGTTATCTCCAGACACTGCTCATGGGAATTTAACACTAAGAGAAATGCCTACGTTTCCATTTTTCAAACTGTATATCATTCAGTACCTTCAATTCATTATAGATCTCAACCAATGATGGAATACCCACAAAGCAAAATGGTATTGTGAAAAAGAATTAGAATCCTCTAAACACTCAGTTTGTGTGTTGCTTCCTTAGGATGGAAAGGGAATCATATTTTCTCCCTTTTAGTTCCTTTTATCCAGAAATGGTGATAATTAAAGGCATTCCTTGGGGGTTGGACAGATGGTTTATCAGTTTAGAGTGCTTGCTGCTCTCCAGAGGGCCCAAGTTCGGTTCCCAGCAAACACATCAGCAGGACTCATGACTGCCTGTACCTCCAGATTCAGGGGGTCTCAATACCCTATTCTGGACTCCATAGGCACTAAATCCACAGGTGCATATACTCACACACAGACACACAAATATAACATAATAGTGGAGTCATATATAAAATGCATCTTTCTGATGCCTAAAGAGAGACAATTCCCTTGTAATTCCTTCAAATGTGATTGTAATCCTCAGTGTTAACAGTGGTACATCATGTGGATTGCAGACACCCCTGACTTGGTTTGATACTGTTAAATGACAATGCTGCTCATGACTGTACTGTCCCTCTCTGCGTCCATAACTCAGCTACCATGAGGGAAATCTCAGGATATTCTTAAAAATATCCGAACAGTTATCTTCCAAAGTGCTGAAGCTTATTGAAAAAAATTAAATGAGAGCTGTTGAAAACAAGAAGAGTCTAACAAGACAGCAATGAAATGTAATATAGACTGTGTGGGCTTGTAGAAAAGGAAAGGAAAGGCACTAGTCAAGAGGAAAGCCTAAGTAGATAAAATATAGAACTTTGAAAATTATTATCTGTTAACGTTTTTTATTGTAAAATTTACAGTATACATTGCTGACAATAAAGAAAATAGAACTCATTACTTTTCCTACAAATCTAAAACTGGTAAAATGCATTTTTTTCAAATATATTTAAATAAAATACCTGAAAAATTTTAAAGGATATGAAACAACTTCTCTGGAATCAACTTCCTTTCCTACTTGTATATTTCTCCTGAGCTGTAGAAGACAGGGATAGACAAATGAAATTCCAGAGATCCATGGAATAAAGAGCATGCTGAGCTCACACATAAGAGGAGACGGGTATCTATAAGGAAGGACCAAGTCTCTACAAAGCTACAAACAGCTATCATACAATGTGCTATAAACTATGAGCCTGATCTATATTAACTTGCTACATTTATAAACATATCTATAGCAGTCCTGTGTATGTTTATGTGTGTGTAGATGCATGTGTATGCTCAGACACATGTCTAGTTGTGTGTTCACATGTTTTGATGCCCACAAGACAAATGATCTTGAATATCATTATTCAGGGGCCATCCATCTTGTTTTTGTTTGTTTTTGTGTTTTTGAGACAAGGTCTCTCATGAGTTTCCTAATTCCACTAGACTGACTGGCCGTGTAGCACCAGAAATCTCCCTCTCTGCTTCAACAGCCAGTGGTGGGGACTATAAGAGTATACCACCATAACAATATAACACCATTTCAATCTTTCTATCCTGGGTTCTGGGGGTTCAGGTCCTCATGCTTGTGTAGCAAGTGCTTTTAGTGAAGGTATTAGCAATATTAATGACAGCCAGTTGAGCTACAGAGGTCAGAAGTCATTTTTCACTATTACCAAACCTCATTCCAGGAATTAACCTGTCCTATTAACTAAAATGTAAACTTGCAGCTCTTTCAAGCTACAACTATGAAAGAATAAAAATAAACAGGGATTTCTCAAAAGATTATGAATTATTGTCTAAAGAACTATTTTTTTTTTAGTTTAGTTTACTTTTTTGAGAATTCAGAGATCTGTCCTGCCTTTGCCTCCCAAGAACACTAGCTTGAAATGCCCTCTTGCCCAACTCAGAAAGAAAGACAGAAAGAAAGAAGGAAGGAAAGAAAGAGAGAGAATAAATAAGGAAGGAAACAAGAAAGGAAGGAAGAAAGAAAGGAAGGAAAGGAAGTACCATATGATCCAGCTATACCAGTCCAGGGTATTCCAAAGATTTGCATATCCTACACTAGAGATATCTGTACATCCATATTCACTGCTGATCTATTCACAATAGCCAGAAAATGGAAACAGCCCTGATGTCCATCGACTCCACTGATACTGCAATGTGTTGTATTTACACAATGGACTCTTAGTCAGCTGTTCAGAAAAGTGAAATTATAGAAGTGTTCAATCCGAGAGAAGTAACCCAGGCCCAGAAAGAGAAGCGGAGCATTTTCTCAGCTTTCTGTGAAATTGCAGATGAAATGTTTTCTTTCTGATTTGTGGGGTCATAGTAGAGTGCTCTTTGTCCTTCCTCTGACATTTTTCCAAGACAAAGAGGTTCCACTTTTGTCTGTTTTCTATGTCTGCTTCCGTAGCACTTCTTTAAACTCAGTGAACCATGCATTTGCTCCTCAATAAATTCCACTCAGGTGGCTTTTGTTTTGCTTTGCTGTGTTTCTTTTGCAACAAATCAGCCCGACTTGCTCAGATTTAACTTCCCATGTCTCCTCCTTCTAGTTATTTTATTTCAAGTTTTCTAAGAAAGGAAATGACCTATAGTTCTTCAAATTATATTTCAGCAATTTCTAAATACTTCTTGTCCTCCTAACGTTTGCCTCAATTAAATAGACCTTATTATTCAAAAATAAATTTATAAAGCATATATTATCAATAACGTATTAATGCAAGAAAATACGTTTAAAAGGTTACACAGTTGCTGAGGAGGTAGTAAACTCCAGATGAAATTCAGATTTCCTGATTCTCACTCTCGGGTGACTTTTACTACACTCAGTCACTGACTTTTCTTTTTGACATTACACTGACTCACTGACTTTTCTTTTTGACATTATTTATTTTACATAAATAACATTTAACATTGCATCTACCCTCCCAGATGCAGAGAATATAGTAGTGGTTCTGCTTCCAAGGGGCTGAGGGTTGGGAAGGTGATGGCACTTTAAAATATTACGTTGCTAATATTATCATACAATTCACCGTTTATAGCGCTTATTTCTCCAGCATGACTGGAGCTCTATCTGAAGTGAAGTGCCATCACCTTCCACACCCTCAGGCCCTTAGAAGCAGAACCACTACTGTATTCTCTGCATCTGTGAGTTTGACTATTTATACACATTGTATGAGTGGAATTCTATAATACTTATGTTTCTGGGTCTGACTTACTTCACTTGCAACTTGGTGTATACAAGTTGTTTCAAAAACTCAAATATTCTTCTTTTTCTTAAACTTTTATTTTTAAAAAAAAATGTTTTTCACACAGTATTGTTGTGGAAGTTTATTTTTAGTTATATATAAAATAATTATTTATGCACTGTTGGGTGAGGGACTCTCTAGGCATTTTGTAATGTCCACAAGTGTTGGATTTCTGTCAGGTATGTTTGATTGCATATGATCTGCACCCAAGTAGTTATAAATCACTAAAAACACCTGAGCTCAGATTCCCAGGGTTCTACCATCCAGTTAGGTGCTGGCCAGGATGGCGGTCTCTCTGCTGAGGTCTGGCAGGGTTTACATCTGTGAATATGCCTCCTTGTTTTCTGTGCTAAGCAACCCTGTAGGTGTACAACTACAAATGGCACTTGCAAAGTAGGGCAAGACCTCATGCCAGTTAATCCAACATGGAGACAAAGAAGAAGAGAAAGAAACTCCAGATCTCACAGAGTCTGGTAAGGTATGTTCAGAGGATAGAGATTAAAGTATTAATTGAAGGCTCCAGAAGGAAGAGGAGAAGAAGAAAGGAAATAAGCCTCTATGAAGAGAAAAGGCTGTGAAATTAATAAATAAATGAGAAAAAAAGCTCTGGGATGAAAGCCACCAAATGGAGGCCTTTAGAGATAGAGACTTCAGCTAGGAGCAGAAAAAAGCAAGGTTCTTACCGCTTTTTCTGATCATGGAACTGATGCCTCCTCCTCCTGCTTCTGGTAGTAGCATACTGTTTCACAAACTGAGTTTTCAGATAACAGTGTTGTATGTGTGTGAAGCTCAAGATCTTCTGTTTGAAGTCTATGAAGAGGGGTATATATTGCTCTATAGCTGAAGTGAGAAAGAATGCCAAACTACCAGAATGTTTCAGCCAGAAATTCTTACCACTCTCCCAGGACCCCCTGCTGCAGTGGAAGCCACAACTTAGAGCCAAAAGGCCACTTAGTTAAATTGATCAAGCCCAGAAGATCGTGAATGAATTCCAGATAATTGGACATTGATAATGTTTTTCTGCTGTCCAAAGGCATTGTAAACACTTTGATAGATGTTTGGTTTCATTTGGTCCTGTGCATTAGGAACACTTGTGATTGTTCCTCTTGTAAATAGTTTTGCAGGTGTAGTATTAAATTGTGTTGTAGAGATAAAGCATGTTTTTGTCTTAGGCAGAAACAGAGAAATGTTGTGGGAAGTATATTTTTAGTTATATATAAAATTATTGTTTTACGCACTGTTGGGTGAGGGACTCTCTAGTTCTTGGCATTTTATATTGTCTGAAAGTGTTGGATTTCTATGGAGGATGTTTGATCTGCACCTGGGTATTTCTAAATCAATAAAAACACCTGAGCTCAGACGCTCAGGGTTCTACTGTGAGGATGGCACTGGCCATGACAGTGGTTTCCTCTGCTGAGGTCCGGCAGGGTTTGCAGTTACGAATATGCCTCCTTGTCTTCCTTGGTGAGCCCACACAGTCGCTAACAATGACACAATATAATTTTGATAATATTCTTTCAACTCCCTCCACTTCCTCAACTCCTGCCAGATCCTCCCCATCTCCCTACCCACCCAACTTCATTGGCTTTCCTCTCAAAAAAAAAAAAAAAGGCAGAAAAAACAACAACAAAAACAAAATTCAAAACAAACTTTTTTTTTTTAAATAGGGAAAAGGAAGAAAAAGAAAGGACAATCAATGCCATAAGAAATAGAAAAATAAAACAAAAAGTACACCAAGAACATGATGTCTGTTTTGTGTTGGACAAAAGGGACCTGTCCTGTGGTGTGGTTGATCTACCCAGTGACACTCAGATGGGAAGATTCTAAGACTCAGAGGTGGTAAATGACCCCAAGGAAACAGCATCTTGAAGTCACAACAGTATTGATACACATGTGAACTCAGAGAGACTCAAGACCTGCACAGGATCCTACCACTGAGAAGGGAAAGTGGACACAAAATCGCACCCCTAACCAAGAAGCTATTTGCAATTGATACCTGCTGGAAACGGAAATATCTCTGTCTATCCTTTCTATCTATCCATCCATTCATCCATCGATCTCTCCAGCCATCTTTCTTTCTTTCCTTCTTTCCTTCCTTCCTTCCTTCTTTCCTCTTTTTTTTTGATTAAATTTACATGCTATATTTTCTCCATATTTTTATTCATATATCTTGATTACTGCAGATAATCCTGCAATGACTATGCAAGTGAAGTTGTCTCTTAGAAATTCTGATCTCAGTTTGTAGTACATATGACAAATGGGGCTAGTGAATCATATTAAATTTAAGAACACATGTTTTCTGTAGTTTCAGCGTAGTTTTACAGCACATCCGCGTACAAGGCTTACATTCCCTCCACACCCATAAAAATAGTTGCACTTTTTCTAAAGAGTCACTTTATTTTTTATTTGTGTGTGTGTGTGTGTGCATGTGTGTGTGTTGTTGTTGTGGTGGTGGTGGTGGTGGTGGTGGTTTTCAGCTGCCCACCACAGAGGCCAGAAGGTGTTGGAGTCCTTGTAGCTGAAGTTACAGGCAGTTATGAGGAGACTGACATGAACGCTGGAGGATAGAATTTTCTGGAAAATTGACAGGTTCTCTAGAATGCTAAGTTGTTTCTCCAACACGGTATTTCACCATTTTGCTTATAGATTTCCTCATAAGTATGAGTTATACACCATTATAGCTTTCATTTTCATTCCCCTGATAATTAAGAAGCTATTCTTTATTATGCTTGCTAACCATTTTAAGTTTCCTTTGGAGAAACATCAACTAAAATCCTTTGATTATTTATAATTTTGGCAGGAAAGTTTAGGGTTTCTCTGCATGTTTTGGAAATTAGTCTTTTTCCTTTCAAATTGCAACATTTCTAAATAGAAAGTTCTGCAATTGCTTCCTGAATGCTTATCTCCTCTGGATTATCTGGTATTGCACACTTAATATTGAGGAAGATGTCACCCTGTTCTTTTCATCGGAATAGGTGAGCTAAAATGACCAAGAGTCAGTCAGAGGCTAACACTGCTGGGATCCACTGCCAAATAACACTAAGAATCATTTATATCACTCTTGGCTACGATAGCTGAGTCTTTACAAGACCTACCTCTCCATCCAGTCCTAGGCAATGGAGATGCAATGAAATGAAAATGTCTGATGCAGACACTTTACATTAAGGATGTTTTCCAGAATTCAGTGCTTATTGCCAATTCAAGTTTTCTCATTCTCATCTGTGATTCATAGCTTGAGATTTCATAGTCTTCCTACACTGGTGTCTTAATTCTGCCTAATTGAACAGTGTGCCTTACTTACAAACCTCAACATTAGTTATGTAACTAGTGAATTTTATATCAATATAAATTATGTGAGCAGGACTGGGCACTTCAGTGTATGCAATTCTTTCCCTCTGTCACTTGGGGTAATTCACTGTAAAGAACCTTATCCTGAGATCTAAAGAAAAACTCCAGAGGTTTCCAGGATGGTTGTAAACAGCCTTCATTTTGGTCATTTTCTATTACTAATCATTACATTACTAAGCAATTTCATGGGTCATAAGCCTTTTGAAGCCATTAATAACAAGCCCAGTAAAATCATTTATTTAAAGCATTTGTCAGTCATTCAGGAAAGATTTTTCTCTTCATGCTAAGAGTTAATTGCCTGGGATAGAATTAGAAAGCAAAGCTTAATGGCTAGGGGCATGGCTCAGTAAGTAGAGACACTTGTCTCCAAGTCTGATGACCTGATTTGATCACCTGGTAAAAGGAGAGAAATGATTCCCTCAGGCTGTTTTCTCACCTCAGTGTTTGCTCTGTAACACATCTCACACACACACACACACACACACACACACACACACACTAATAACTACCTGAAAAAGTGAATTATCTTATTGATACTGGTGTTAGAATTTTAATGAAGCAATTCCTTCAGAAATGATACATTTTGAGGATTTTTACAAATGTCTTTGGGTAGTCTTTGTGAATCTAAATTATGATATAGGCCATTAAAGATGTAAACTCAATGCAATGCCATCCGAAATGAGAAAGAGAAGAGAGGAGCAGTAAAGAAAAACTAAGCAGCTGTAACAAATGGTGTGGGGTGGGGGGAGCAATTTACACAAGAGGCTAAAGTTTTCCTTTACTGGTTTGGAGAGCTGTGGTTGGAAGCACTGTCTGTGATGGCTTCTATGCGTGTGGAACCTCTTTATCTTGCCTACAGCATGTCTTCCTTCAATTTAAGTCTTGTTTACATCAGGCCTGGGGTCCGTGATATTTTGTTAATGACACAATCATATGAGCTGAACAATCTGTTTCCACTTTCTTGCCTTGTAATTTTTTCCCTTTACAAACACTCTAAAAATCTTAGTTTCCACTTCATGAAACATGCCATGGAAATGGACTAAGCGGTATTCAAACACGGAAGGGGTTGGGTTGAGAACCTAAACTCAGCTTTGACATTGAATGGGAAAATGTAAATATGTATTAGAATAATTTTGATTACATGCAGATAAAATTGTTCTAATTAATAAGAAGAAATAAAAAGCTATATTTACTCCTATGAGAAAATTCTGGAGCCAGGGCAATTTCAATGTCTGTATAAAAATTCAGCAGTGGGACCAGATACATCTTCCTGACAATCTTCCCCTCAGCCCAACTTAGTTTACTGAATTTAGTCTTTTTTTTTTTCCTGGGGACTTCAAGAAAGTCATCATAGCCTCAGAAAAATTACAGCAAGGTGAAGATTTTACATTTATGATTTTTTTATATATATATTTTTCGAGACAAGGTTTCTCTGTGGTAATTCTGGCTGTCCTAGAACTCAATCTGTAGTCCAGGCTGGCCTCCAACTCACAGAGATCTGCCTGCCTCTGCCTCCTGAGTGCTAGGGTTAAAGGCGTGTATCACCACAGACTGGCTTTTCATGAGTTTTTATATCAGGGAATAAGTACTCTCTAGGAACTATGGAACTATCGACTATTTGGGGCTATCTACTGTCTACAATCCTGATCCTAAACATTTGGACTGAAAGGATGAGAATCAGAGGCATCTTCAGCCTGTTCAAAGGAACCCAGAATTCTGACAGCAAGGCAGCATGGAGGAGCATGTAAGGTGCAGGTGGGTGGTGAGTGGTGGGTGGCAAAGAATATAATCTACCATACAGAATAAGGCATACGATATTCCTGAAGGGCCTATAATTTAGCACTTGTATCATTTTGCATGGTCTTTTTTTTTTCATAGTTCCTATAATACTTTCAGATAAATTACCCTTTTTCATCTTCACATTACTTTGCAATATAGGTTCTTCTGTTCATATTTTTAACCAGAAAAGTTAACTCCAGTAATAAAATAGCCTAATAATATAGCTCAAATTAAAATTTCTTAAGTATCAAAATTACCGTGAAACACAAGCCTGGCACTCATGGACATGATTAGAACTGGAATAAAGACATTTAGACAGAGATTCAGTGAAGGGAACTGGTTGCTACATAGCAGGACAGCAACCAGAACGTAGCTCGTGATCAAGGGAATGAGGAAGCAAGTAAACAAGAAACAATTAGCACTGTAGAGATGGCCATTTTTAAGGCAGGAACATGAAAGCAAGAACAGACAAGCAGCTGGATTTCACAGTACTAATTAAGTACCTAATTTATACAAGACAGCCTGTGGGGAAAGCCAGTGTGAAATGAACTTAAGCTAGTCCTCAGAAAGTAGACTCAAACACTAATCAGTGAGTGTAAGTGAGAATAGTACTGTGCTATGAGCTCATGGGAAAGATGAGAGACATAGGAATATGTTAGAGAGTGGTCAGCGTCACATTTAACATTGAAGAAAAGAAGAGATCAGTGAGGGTACTACATGTGGTAGTAAACCTCTCAGCTATGAGAGGTAGACTGTTATGGGTGGAAGAGGGGTGAAGGAGATACAATAGTAGTGAAGGTGTCTGTATAGGTAGGGATTGTATAGGTAGGAATTGGGGAGTAGGAAGTCTTGTGGATGGCTTCTGAGGACACATATAAGCCAATTAAGGAAACAGAATGGAGGTGGGATGTTCGGGGAACCCAGATGGTATCACAAATGTGTGCCACTGAGAACCAAGGAGCATACGGAGTAGCCATGGAAACAAGGATGGATGGGTGGTAACAGGGTAACTTATGAGGAAGAAGAAGATTCACCTTTAGATAGATGAGTATTTATAAGACAGTAGTTCTGTATATACACAACTTCCACAGAATCCATGGAAGGTTAGATTAGCTGAAAGCTTGTGTAGGAGACTGAAAGGCAAGAAAGGCAATAAGAACCATGGCTAACATGACCCATGCCCAAGAGTACAAGGGTGGAAGCACTGAACTTGCAAAGAAATGTGTCTCTGACAAACACTTAAGAAAAGATGAGGCACAGGATAGTTCTATTTTCAGTTTTCTGAGGTTCTGTAATGTTTCCCTGCATTATCTCCCACCCTACCAACAGCATGGAAGAGTTTAATTTTCTCTCAGCAAGTTATTTTAAAGACTTTTAAACAAACTATTATTCAGCTAAGGAAAGAATGAAATTCTCTCACTTGACCAATAGTCTGGATGGAACGTAGGGGAGGATATTATGTGAAATCAGCTAGGAACAAAGACAAAACCACATATCCTCAATCACTTGTGGAAGTTATAAAAGTTAGTAACATTAAAA
This sequence comes from Cricetomys ansorgei, assembly GCA_026225945.1. Lineage (NCBI taxonomy): Eukaryota > Metazoa > Chordata > Mammalia > Rodentia > Nesomyidae > Cricetomys > Cricetomys ansorgei. The sequence goes on along the minus strand of JAMJFZ010001762.1, from coordinate 53,359 downwards.
TAGAAAGAATACTGGTTTCTAGAAACTAGGAAGAATCCAAGATGCAGGGACAGAGAAAGATTAAAAGATGAATATCAAGATACAACTAGAAAATAGCAATCTGTCCTGGTGTTACATGTCACTGTAGGGTAGCTACAGTTATAACCATGTACAATACTTACTCTGAAAACTAGAAGAACTCAAAGGCTTCAAGAAGAAAAATGATAACACTTGAAAAGTCAATACTAGTAATCCTGATTTCATCTTTACACATTGTGGTCCTGTATGGAATTATGCCGTACATCATAAACATGTGCGCATATTTTATGTCAGTTAATTTTATTAAGATGAAAAACTGTAGAAACAGAAGACAGAGCATAGGTAGGGGCTCACAGAAATATTAGAGGGATTTCTGAAGGTTCTAGCCCGAAATATTCAAACAATGTTGTGTCAATCAGGGCAATGAATGTGGCTCAAAAATTTGTTTCAAAGGTTCAATAACATAGAGTCTGCGATATAATAAATCTATGGGAAAAGGGAAAGTTTTAAAAGATGGATGGGATGCAGATTGAGTTTCTAGCACTAAAGAAATAGGAATTGAAAGGCCCTACATTAAAAGAACAGCAACACTCACATTGATAATGACAGCAGAAAATGAGGATGTTAGTGTGGAGGTAAAGTGGATGCTTTAGAGAACCCTTCACTGGAATAGAGATGAGCTTATCAGTAGAATTTAAAAGTTCAGTTACAAATTTTATATATATATATCATGTGGCTGAGGATATAGCTCAGCTGGCAGAGGGCATGCCTAGAGAGCATGAAGTTCTGGGAACAGGACAATCTTAAGCTTCATAGAAACCAAGCTAGTGGTCCAAGCCCATATCCAGCCACTATGGAGGTAGTAGGCAGGAGCATCTGGAACTCAGGATTATCCTTAGCTACATTATAAGTTAGAAACCTACTGTGCTATAGGAGATACTATCTGAAAACAAAGAAAGAAAGAAACTCCTGCTAGAGAAGAAAGGGGAAGGAAAGAGAAGGTCAGAGGAGAAAAGGAGGGAGGGGGAACATTCCAGAAAGAAAGGCAGAAAGGGGATGGGAAAGGAAATGTTTTAGTACATTGGGCGGACAATTTAGGAAATGATCACTATGTTTTCTGAAAGCTTGATTTTAAAAAAGGAGCAAATAGAAAGCACTGTATATCTTTCAATTAAAATATAATTACATCACTTCCTATGGTTCCTTTTCTCCCTCCCACTTCTCCCATATCCCCTTGTTCCAATCTCTCCCATGTGCTTTCCCTCAAATTCCTCCCGTGTCTCCCCACCCTCAATCCCTCTCAAAATCATGGCCTTTTTTCCTTTTTATCTCATCTTCAGACCGTTTTGATGCCTGTTTGCCTCTCTGAGGATCATCACCGAGCTCTGCCCTCTTTCCAACCTTCAAGCCGCTGTGCTTTTCAAGGTGCCTGAAAGGGAACATTTTCTAAAATATCTCTCTGTGTTTTATCTTCTTGTCTGTGTGTCATCATAAAATTTTGATTGTGGTCCTGAAATTCAGTGACCTGGACTCTGAGTGAGGGTGGTAAAACTTCCATAAAATGACACACACAAAGAGGCAGATGAACAGGAGAGAGGAATGGTTCTGCCCTCAAGGACCTGATGGAAGCTGGTTGGAGCCTGAACTCAGTCCCAGGCTTATAACTTTACAAGAGGACAGGAGTCATGGGGTGAGTACCCTGGGTGAGAAGCAGAAGCTTCTCTTTCTTTTGTCCAGTTTGGGTTTACTGCTAATACAAGTACCTGAGGTCATTGCATCTGTGAGGCTCCGGGGGAGTTACTTCATCCTCTAAAATCCATCCACTTTTCCAAATGCTGAGAGATGGGGTAGGATCAACTAGGCTCATATACCCTAATGAACTATGATCTACAGAATCTGAGGTTCTGGCTCCCATTGACCAGTTTTGACATTTTAGAATCTGAACCACACTCCCCTAAACAAACACAGAGACTTTTATGTCTTCTCAGCATATTCAGAATATCCAGGCAGTCATCAGAGAGTCTTCATTCAGCTCCTGGCATCTCTTGACCACCTCTTCTTCCCTGATATTCTGATGGTCTGCTTTCAAGTCCCCCTAGGCAGATGAATAGGGATATAAACACTTGATTCTTTTGCTTCCTAGTGAGATAAGGGGGCATTTTTAGTCCATGGGTCATTTGGAGAAGATGAGAATGGACAATAGGCAAGAAACAGTCCTTATATACTGAAAGCAAGTGAGGAGCAAGCCTACACTGAACAGTAAGATCACAAATGGCTGAGAGGCTCCCACTGTAACAGCCTGGCTCAGGCACTTAGTAGCTCTTCAGAGAGAAGACAGTGGTAGCATAAAGAATGAAGCAGCCATCTGTGGAAATGGAGCAAGCCCTGGCAATGCCCCTGGTTTCAACTCATGACTGCACAGCTTGACAGAAAAATCATTTAAGCATGCTGGGCTTCATTTCTCATTGTATGTGGGAGCTGTAACTCATTCTCATTGGAATGACTGTGGTAGCTAAAGATTAAATAGCCAGTGCAGTCCAGGCAAATGACACTCGTCCTTCCTCTGTTCCTGCTCTTCCTCTCTCTCCTACACCTTTTCCTTTCAACTGAGAACATCTCTATGTTGTACCACAATGCTTTATCCAACTTTCTTCTCCCTCTACTTTAGACAGTCAGTTCCTGAAAATGGAAATTCATTCTGTCCATACAGAACTACATTGACAGCCATAATATTTGGCAAGAACATTAATTGGTCAGTATGAATATGGGCCAGTGTACCATAGTCTTCGTCTCCAAGTCCTGTCTTTTAGAGTCTTTTTTATGGACGCATGCGTGTCCCTGGGAGGATGGTGATTAGCAAAGCCGGGCATCTTTGACTTGCTTCCATTGGGCCTTTTGTCTTTGTTGCTGCTGAGTTATTCCTATTTATATTGAGGCTGTTACTTCCTGACATCTCATTCTCAGTAGCCATGTAAATCAACATGTGTCAGGACCCATGTTCTACCCAGAATTTAGCCAGAAAATGCATCTACTGAAGCCTAATCTGATTCTTCTTTACCTTTCTAGGTCTCCCTCCCACCTTTAATCTATACTTCTGATTTGATTAAATTTAGATTTAATCTATACTAAGAATTCTCTTCTGGAATATTGTTATAAAAGGAATATGTCCAGAATGAGTGAAGAGGTTCTGGGAAAAGGACAAACAAAGTCATGGGAGACAGGCGTGAACTTTTCTTTCTGCTAGATGTAAAGTGAAAGTAAAAGATAATCCTCTCTCTGGTAAATTCTTTTGATAAAATTTGGTTGATCTAACTTTACAATGCAATTTCCTGTCTTGAAGACATGGGGTGTGCTCAGCAGGATAAACCCGAGACAATAATTTCATTTTGTCCACTCAAAAAATTTTTTGTGTTACTCTACACTCAGCAGAAATTTCATCAGAGAGGTCGAGGGCAGAAAGAGTGAAAAAGTGGAAGGTTTTGGCATTGCCTGACCTTCTAGGAAATAGGGCAAATTCAGATTTGTGGCCAGCTGAACAGATACTACAAGGACATGCCCTCCAATTGTCATTTAGCTGGCCATGCGGCTGTAAGAGCTCAGTGCGCAGAAAAGTGAGAATTGCTGCTGTGGTGCATGCGGCTGAAGGAGAGTAGAAGCAGCGTTCTCCTCGGTAGCTAATAAAAGGCCATCTGGAAACACCCTTCAACTCGCATGTTAAATTTTATTTTTTAATGCACCAGGGGTTGCACAGAAAATTAGGTTTTGTGGAAGCTAGCAAAAGTGGCATATCCGCTGCCTTTCCTGGAGAGCGTGTCATTTATATTTATGACATTGTTTCAAAACTGACAAGGTGACTCAAATCAAATCCATTTGCAGAACTTGGGACACGCTGCTGTAAGATTCTGTGAATTACAAGTCCACACCTTGGAAAGTGACTAAATAAATACCGTGTCTCCAGTACCTGTGTCCTCTGCATTTTGCAGTCACTGCAAAGTGAAAATTCTCTTTCTCTTTCCTTTCCCATGTCAACTGAGTGGAGAACACTGTCTACCATGCAACTGCATAGGCCACTGCTCTGTTTTACTCAGGGAAGCCAAACTAACATGTTTTCAGTTGGACCTGTCTGGGACACACTTTCATATAGAGAGGACTTAAGGAAAATATCAAAATAGGAAAAAAAGAGGCTCAGAAGAACAAGTAGGTTACTGGCCTCAAATCCAAATGCTGATAAGAGGATAAACGCCAACCACCATGTGCAGGTCCAGTGTCCAAGTCACAAGTTGATTTAGTTACAGAGTTAATACGAGGCTATGTCCTAGGTGGACCTTTCGTTTCTGCTTACCTTTGAGCTATAATTTGAGGATTTGGGAAGCTGAGGCAGGAGGATTGCTAGATTAAAGTAAGCTTGGACAACATAATGAGATACTACTATCTTTGAAAGGGGCTGAAAGAGAAAGTGAAACCTTAAAGGAACAGAAAGAAAGGACAATCCATTTTCACACTGAAATCAAAATCTTATACATGACAGACAATATACCCCCCCATACCTACAATTATAGTACTTCTCCCTCACCTATACACACAGATGTGCATCCGCAGACATGCAAAGTCTTCTACACACATACCCATAACATGGTCACACGCACACTAGACACAAACATGAGTGGTAAGACCTTTCAAATTGCCAGGTGATGGTGGCACATGCCACATGGCACTCCAGAGGCAGAGGCAGGCCAATCTATGTGAGTTTGAAGCCAGCCTGGTCTACGGAATGAGTTCCAGGACAACCAGAGTTACAACAAAGAAATCCTGTCTCGAAAAAAAACAAAACTTGACAGAAGAAAAATATCTGTAGAGATATGCAATCACATGTCTTAGAACATTGCTGCTTTTTTAACGAAGTCCTTGTGGAATACAGAAGTCCTGTGCTTAGTCTCTTGAAGAAGTATTTCTGTATATACTAGGAACTCTGGGTACTTGAAGCAAAATGGGCTTCCATCATTTTGGGCTAAATATTAGATTAGGAGAAAGAAGAGAAATTTGAGCTACATACACACACACACACACACACACACACACACATAGCTGTGTGTGTGCCAATATACTGCAAGAACAAACTCAAATCTCCTCTTCTTTTCTCCTTTCCATATTCTACATAAATTAACTCACTTCCTTAACCCCGTTAGAGAGTTTCAGAAACCTAAAACAAAATATACACACCTGTTGAGGAGATAGTTCACATTCAGTTTTAAGGAGAATGAAGATGTGGTCTACCTGAGGTGAGTTTCCAGTAGAACTTAGCATTCAGGGGACTGTCTTTTGGGCAGCAACTCTGATATCATATTACGTGATATTTTCCTCCAGTGAAGAGTCATTCTTAGCCACTGACTGATTAAAAATTGGATGCTAGGCACTGCATCCTCTGATGCACAGCAAATGCATGTCTACAATTATCCACTAGGCATAGAATTGTGTTCTCCATGGTAAGATCTGACATTTTAGAAGTAAAGAAAGAACAGTTCAAGTCTTGAGACTAAAATTTAAAAACAAGAAATCTCTTACTGATCCTTACCTCCATGCTTGCCAATTAATTGAACACAGTACAAATCAAATATTTTGGATGAGAAACATCCATATAAGTTATGTTGTCTACCCAAATATGTAAAAGCCGTATATCTGAAATCTCTATTGTTCTCCTCCAAACAAAAGAATGGCTTGACAATAATCTGCCTATAAATTATCTTTGTGATGGATAATATATTTAGTGTAATAATCTTGGATTTCAATATGGACCTTAACAGATTGGATTGAAATTAAGAGTTCAATTCTGACATGACCAATATTTCCAGTAGTCATAATAGATTACAAAGTAGGTTGGGCATACTCCATAACTGAGAAATAGCTCCCTAAGCACAAAGGGATTGGCTATTCATAGGTAAACCTTGGGCAAAATACATTTCTGTCCCAATTTCACTGGCATTTTAGAATGCCACTGTCCCTCAACATCCTCAAATTCCTTAGATACAAAAATACACAACGTACAGGAAGCGTTAGAGCTTAGAAACTTTTCAGATACAGAGAATCTTTTTGATACATCAGTAATATGTCTATTTGAAATCAGCAAGCTTCCAGGAAGAAATCATTTTTTAAAGCTGTTTCAAAGGAAGATGTTAATGAACGATAAAATCTCTTAGAAAATATTTTCACCCTCATTGCCCTTTGTGAGTCCCATGCTCCTCTCTAACTTCTCCCTTTTTCCTGAACATGCTGTGCTTGTACGCATCTCTGCTACACGTGCTCACACCTCAGCCCACTGCACCCCTCCCATGGTTTAGGCTCCAGATATTGTCTCTTCCTTGGAATGTTCCTTTATTACACAGGAGAAAGCTAGTCACTCCTTCTGTACTTCCAGGGCACTAAGGAGACCTCCTTCTTGGCAGGAAGTCACAGATCCCATGAGGGATAGTTCTTCGCATTTCTAGGAGCTAGACATGAGGAGTATAATACATAGTAACCACTGGGTTATACAACAATGATTTCTGTAGCAATAGAACTCAGGTTCTCAGAAAGTATAGTGTTTTCTGTACATCAAATGTTTTATTTTGCTTCACTGCACACTGCACAGTTCAAAGACATCACGAGCATTGCTTCAGTCCTTCTACTAATCGGGTTTATGGGTCTCTATCATCTTTTCATTAAATGGAAAATGGCAGCCATCTCTTCCAGTGTATGGTGACAATGTAAATGCCTCTCTGGAGTTAATCTCAAAATTAGCAATGAGTCCCTTAGTGGTTTCGGAAATGAATTAAGACAATCACCTTCATACTCAGCTTTTTTCAACCTGGAAAATTATACCTTATTTGCAACCATGGAGAATATTTTTAAAAGCATCATTGCCTTAAATCAAGAAGAATATGTAGGAGTCAGAGCCATCTGCTTCATGTCCTTCAGTGCTTAATATCTAGATGATGATTTATTCTCTCTGGTAGAAAAGTGTCACTAATATTGTTCTGATGACCGTATGGTCTGACAAGACTAATAACACTGGAGCGACATTAGGACATAAATGCATGGAGTCAGGAAACTATGGACTTGGGACCTGAGGATTACATCACCTTGTCCTGGTTTTGTATCTCTCTAAGCAACTGTAGGTGAAGCTTAACATTTACAGGAAGACTGAAGAGCAAAAATGTCTGTTTGCCACACAGACACATAAAGGTTACTAGACTTGCAGCTATGTAAAATTTAAGGGAGACAGAAAGTCAAGCTTAAGGTACGAACCTGTGATCCAGCACTTGTGGAGCTGAGACAAGAGGACTGTTATTAAAGTAACATTATGGCGCTTAATGGAGAGTCCAGCGTTGAATTTTCCAATGCTCTTTATTAATCTCAAACCATGTCAAATCTCAGGGAATTCTACACCCGGGCAACTAGGCAGGGAGCTCATTCCAAGGCCTCTTCACCCATCTTCTCCTCTCCGTTCCTTCGTTCTGCTCCTACTCCTCCTCCACCTCCTATTCCCTCCTCCCTCCTCGCTCCACCCCTCAATCCCCAGGTGTTTTCTTCCTGTTTTCACACAGACCCTCAATCAACAAATAACAGGAACCTCCTGTGGGGGTGGAAGCTAGGGATGGCACAGAGGTGTAAACAAATAAAAGACTACGAATCTTAACTAAAGAATTATCCACAACTAAACATACCACAACAGACTGTGAGTTCAAGGCCACAGTGAGAACTTGTCTTAGAAAATCAAAAGTGACAACAGCATAAAAGAAGACAATCCTTACATTGTTTTATTTTCCAAAGCAGTAAAAGAGTATAATTTATCAAATACCAGTCAAAGCAAAAACACATTACAATGAAAACAGTTTGCCTCCGACTTTAAAATAAGAAACAGAATCATCCTGAAACAAATTATTGATTTCTGCACTTCTCTTTTTAAGTATGTCTGAGTAATTATTTATTGTGTTTATCAGATAAAACAGAGTCTCTTTCATATCTTGGACTCATGGTAAATAGTCACAGGTCAGTACAATAAGAAATTTGAAATGAGATGACACAGGTTAAGAAAAATTAGTAACTTAAAATGAGTCAATGTGAATCAAGGATGGATTGACACAGCAGAGTTCAACATTAATCTTATCTTATTCACATTGATAATAAACTGACCACCTCACCAACCATGCACAGAACAGTTCATAAGCAGTGAGCAACAAAATATGCTCCAAATGATGACATGAGGGATGCCTAGATGAATTATTAAACAGACAAGCTTTTTCTGAGAATGCTTATGAGCTGAGGATATTAAAAAAAAAAAAAAGTGCCATTTCAGAGAAATAGAATACTCCTGAGCTTTGAGCACCACCTACAGGTAAAAAAGGAAAAAACGGGTTCTGAGAACTAAAGAAAAGCTGTGTGTGTGGGTATTCTTTAAAATATTTCTAAAAGCTGAGAGCATATTCCATAATGACAAATATAACAGGCAAGGCCCAGCGAGATGGCTTTGGATAAAAATGCTTGCATACCGGAAAACCTGACCCATAGGGTTTAAGATGAAAACTAACCCTAAAAGCTGTTCTCTGATCTACTAGTACTACTACTACACACACACACACACACACACACACACACACACACATACCACAACATCACTATGCAAGTCTGCTTCTTGTTGCTTTGTTAAACACCATGCTTGGAAGGAAGGAGTTCGTCAGGCTTATTATTCTCAAACAGAGCCAAGGCAGGAGCTTGAAGTAAAAACTGAAGCAAAGTCAGTGCAGAGTAACATTGTTTGCTAGCTTGCTTCCTCTGCCGTGCTCAGTGGCTTTCACTGTGTATCGCAAGCTTATTTCCGAAGGGATGGTACTGCCAACTGTGGGCTGGGCTCTCCTAAATCAGTTAGCAATTAGGAAAATGGCTCACAAAAGTGGTCACAGGCCAGTCTGATCAAGGCACCTCCCACCCCCCCGTTGAGATTTCCTCTTCCCACCCATGCCTAGTTGATTGACAACCAAGGTTAACCATCGGTTATGTGTTAAAAGGCATTTTTCTTGTGTGTTCAAAAAGCAGAGTGCTACAAGTTCTAGTATTGATCCACGAAAATTCTAGAAACTTAAATTCCCTTCACTGTGACATTATATTGGTGTTTTCAGTCATTGAGAGCACTGAGAATCAAGAGTGAGATAGGAAGGGAAAGGGGGTGTTGGGGTATCTGGGGGTGAGGGCGGAAGTTGGAAGTGTATGAAACTATCAAAGAAAAAAATAAAAGATTCTATTTTTTTAAAACATTTTCAGAAGGGCAACAAATTAGGTGGTGGAAGACAGCAGATTTAACATAGTCAATATCATATATCAGCAGATTTTTTTTTGTAAGATAAAATTCACTTCTACAAGTCAGTCTTCCAAAATATGATCATGTCCTCTACATCACTGCCATCTCTGAGCAATATCTAAGCAGATAAGCTCACATGCTTAAAATTTCTCTAACACATCCCATAATAACCTCGTAACTCTTATCTCCACTCTTGTGTCCATAGGAAGCAGCTTACCTGCTTCTGTTGTGCTATACAGCATGAGTCTTCTCAATATTTATCTAGTTAAAATTCTTATGTGGCTCTTTGCAGCCTTTAGAATAAAAATTCCAAATCCCTTAAAGGCATAGCCCTCTAAACGATCTAGCCATGTCCTTCCTCTTTGATTCATGCCTTTCTATTTATTCACCCTTTCAAAACAGCAGCAGAAGAAGATATAATACGATTAATACAATAGGGGCTGGAAAGATGGCTCAGGAGTTAAGAGCACTGGCTGATGTTCTGGAGGATCAAGGTTTGATTCCCAACATCTACATGGTAGTTTACAATTATCTGTAAGTAATTCCAGTGCCAGGGGATCTTACATCCTCTTTTGACTTCTGCAGGCACCAGGCACGCAAGTGGTGCACAGACATAGACACAATCAAAACACTCATACACATAAAAAATTTAATATTTTTTAAAGGTTAATAAAAATATTAACAACTATCTACACTCATGCACTGTATCATATGCCAGGCATTGTCCTAAATATATAACTATGGTAAGGTATGAAAAATGTAAAATTGATTGTATCAATTATGTTCAGATATAGTTATGTGGCTTTTTATACATTCATTTGTTTTGCAATCAACACTACCATCCACCTCCAGGAAATTTTTTCATCCTCCTCAGTTGAAACTGTAATCTCCATTTCTATTCATGTAAGTACTCTAAGAATCTCAGGCAAATAGAAGCATACAGCATTTGTCCTTGGTGACTTGCTTATTTCCCTTACCACAACGTTTTCTTGTTTTGTTCATACTGTAGCATGTTTTAATATCGCTTTTCTATTTTGGGTGAAATATTTCATTGTAAATATATGCCGCATTTTACCAGAAGACACACACTTGAGTTGACTCTTGTTGGGGGACTTTATTTTCAGTTATGCTCATGTAAATTTAAAACAATTGGCTTGGACATTGTTGGGGGAAAGGCTGCCTAAGCTTTAGCAGTTTGCTTCATCTGCAGTTGTTGGCTTGATGTAAATCTGTGACCTGCACCTGTTCAAGGCTTTCTGGCAGAGCCATTGTGGTTCAAATAGCACTCTAGGATCTCCAGGTGAAGAGCAATGTTTCTGTAGAGGAATTCTTGTAGTCCCTCTCCCACAGTATCAGGCAACAAAGGGAGAACACTCCCCTTGAGCTTCGAGCTCCCTCACCACAAAGGAAACACAGTTTGGCTGCTAAAGGGTTGTGGAATGAAACTAAGCTACAGGCTTCCTTCATTATGCAAATAGGCCTCTGGATGAGGGGGTGGAGCTTTTTGTATCAACAAAACATCTGAGGAATTTTTGTGTCAATAAAAACACCTGAGATCAGTTGTCCAGAATGGTGCTTGCCATGACATGCTGGTCCCTCTACTAAGGTCTGGCAGGTTTTTATCTATGACAGTGTCTCCATGTCTTTCTTGTGGAGCTACACAGTAGCAATCAGCTACAGTCTCTCCTTTTGACTTTTACAAATACCACTATGAACATGGGTCTCAATCTGTCAGATTGCTTAAAAAAAAAAAAAAAGTCCTATAGACTCGATCGCCTAGAATATAAGTTTGATTTTCAGTTTTAGAAATGGTGATGGGACATGCAAATCAAAACCACTCTGAGATTCTATCTTACACCTGTCAGAATAGTTAAGATCAAAAATACCAATGGCAGTTCATACTAGCAAGGATGTGGAGCAAGGGGAACACTGCTTCATTGCTCGTGGGAGTGCAAACTTGTACAGCCACTGTGGAAACCAATATGATGATTCCTCAGGAAATTGGGAATTGACCTATCCCAAGACCGAGCTATACCACTCCAGGACAAATACCCAAAGGACGCTCCATCCTACCACAGGGACACTTGTTCAACTATGTTCAGAGCAGCTTTATTCATAATAGACAGAAATTAGAAACAACCTAGATGCCCTTCAACTGAATCCCAGCTCCAAGAAAGATAAACATAGTAGGTACTCATTTATATGTGGATATTGACTATTTAGCAAAGGACAAAGGTGTTGCAGTCCACAATCCCAGAAAGTCTATGCAACAAGGAGAGCTCCTGTGGAGACAAAGGGATCTCACTACTAAAGGGGAAACAGGACAGATGGTGCAGGTGGGCTGGAGGCGGATGGGAATGAGAATAGAAGGGGCCAGGTTGGGGGAGAGGAGTGGAGGGAGAAAATATATGGAGAATTGGAAGACATTTACGGAGTAATTGGGAGAACTAGTGCAGTGGAAACTTACTAGAATCTTTGAGGGAGACCTAAGCAAGGACCTCTAGTAACAGGAGACAGGGAGACTGAACAGGCCGTCTCCTGTAAACCAAGCAAAGCTTTCAGTGGTGGGACAGGGAAGGCATCTCAGCCACAAAACCTTTGACCTATAAACGATCCTCCCTGCAAGAGTCACTGGGACAAAGGAAGGGTAGAACCCCATCCCAAGGGAGGGAGCCCATGCCTGATACTGCAGGGCAGGCCAGGAACTACAGGCTAGATAGCCCAGAGATGATTTCTAATGATAATCATAGATCAATGCCTAGCCTGATTTTCATCAGAGAGGCTTCCTTAGGCAGCTGATGGGAGCAGATGCAAAGCCCCATGGCCAAATATCATTCAGAGATTGGGGAACTGCCCTCCCCCCAAAAAAAACCAACAGGAGAACAAGCCCCATGGAGTCAACTGACTCTGACTCTCTTAGGGCTTCACAGAGATCAAAGCAGCAGACATGGAACATGCAGGGTCCTCTAAAAATATCTTATGGTTATCTGGCTTGGAGTTCTTGAAAAACTCTTACAAGTTGGAGTGTGTATGTTGCGGGGGGGATGTCTCTGACCCTTTTATCTGCCCTTGGGACCCTTTTGCTCCTGCTGGTTTGCCTGCCTACCCTTGATATATGGATTAGTGCCTGGCCTTGTTACTCTCTATTTGAGTAGTAACTTTGGGAGGACTGTTCTTTTCTGAGGAGAAGCTGGGAAGATGGGGGTTGGTGGCCAGAGGTAGATTTGGGGTAAAAGGGAGATAGAAGGAGCTGGGAAAAGTGGAGGGAGGGGAGGAGGGGGATCAGTATGTATTATACAAGAGAAGAAAAATGTATATGTAATTTAAATATATATAATTAAAATATGTATATAATTAAAATATATATAATTAAAAAATAAAACAAGTAGTGAAGTAAAAGATCAACATGTCAGTCTCTGTTGAGGGTCATGTTGAAGATAGTTCTTGACTTCTTACCATAGTGAGGACAGGAACCAGGATCTATGGTCTCTTCTTATCAAGTCATGTATTCCATCTTAAAGTCTCGGCAGTGGTACACTTATCTAACCACCAAAAACTGTCATATTGTCAGTATTCAAAATATAGACTGAGGAGACAGTCAGTGCATGGCAACTGCTGTACAAATATGTGTTTGATCCTTGCACTCACCTTTCCTAAAAGATAAAAAAAAAAAACCAAACCTATATACCTAGAGGTACAACTGCTAGACCATACGGCAGACACATTTCATTTTCTGCAGGACTTACAGTTTTCCACAATAGATGAACCACAGTAAATCCCTACATGAAATGCACAAGGTGTCAGTTTCTCCCCATCCTAGCCATTTGTTCATTTCCTTACTTTTCAACTATGTAATAGACATTCTTATAGGAGTGAAATGTAACACGGCTTGGGATCGATTTGCATTTGCCTAAAGACTGGGAGGTAGTGATGGTTAATATCTTCTCATGTGCTTTCGGATATCTACAGAATGTCTTCAAAGAAATGTCTATTAAAGGCCTTTGCCCACTTTAAACAAATACTTTTATTCATTCTTTGAGAATTTCATAAATGCACACAGTGTATTTTGATGATCTTCACCCCTCTTCTACCCAACCCTACCCACAGCCACACCCCAGCTCCACTCCCTCTCAGATTCTGTCTGCTTTTGATTCTTATTTTTTAGATTTATTTTTACACATGTATGTGTTTTGCCTGCATATATGTATGTGTACCATGTGCATGCCTGGTGCCTCCATAGGTCAGAAGAGAACACCAGATTCACTGGAACTGGAGTTACAGTTGTGAGCTGCCAAGTGGATGCTGGGAACAGAATGCAGATCCTCTGTGAGAGCAACAGTTGCCTTAAATCTCTGACCATCTATCCACCTCCTTTGCCAACTTTTTAACTGAAACAGTCATTGCTTTATTGTTGAGCTGGAAATTTCTCACATATTCTGGAGACCAACCATTTATGAGAACATTACTACAGTCTTCCAATATGCAGCTACACATTTCTTGTGTAGATAGTGTACTGTAAGGCACAAATTTTTAATTCTTATGATATCAAAACTTTCTAACTTTTTTTTCTGATGTTGCTTGTGCTTTTGATATCACATCTAACAGAGTGCTGGCAAGTTCAGCCATCCCTTGTTAGCTCTTATTTTGATACTTGGTCCAGTTTGAGTTAAGGTTTACAAAGGTTACAAGGTCAGAATCCAACTTCACTGTTGCATACTGTCTAGTTTTGCCAGCACCATTCTCTCTTTGTTTGGCCCTGCTCTGCTGCTTGGAGGCAGCTCTCTACTCACACAGTATAGGAAATTAAGCATAAGCAGAATGCATCAGTCTCGTTGAGCCAAAGAGCTGAGAAAAAGAGTTCAGGTGTTCAAGGCAACTAGCATTTGCAAGGCAGAGTATCAAAAAGGGGTTACTTCTCAGAGAAAAATGCCAAGGAAGACCTCTCTGTCCATGTAGCTTGTGAGATTCCAGACAAGGAAACACGGTCAACAAAGAACCAGCAAACAGAATATTTGAATATTTGTACAGGGCTTGTATTGCTTGCTCCACTCCTCCCCATACCCCAAGCCAGAGTTAATAAATGCACTGAAGTCAAATATTCAGAACATTATCTAAAAATGAAGATAGAAAACTCTACAATGCATCCGTCTTATCTCAGTTTAACGTCATGCTGTTTAATCAGCTTTCCATTCTTTATCCTAGCCCTCAGTCTCTGTGGAGTCACTCCTTTACCCTCAACTTCTATGAAATTAACTTTTTAAAAGTATTTTTAAAAGAGGATTTCTACGTCTTTGTCAGAAAGGAATGATGCTAATTTAAGGTGATGAATGTGATAATTACTGTTAGCACCATGAAACAATTATGCATGTAAACAAAACATACCATACACCCACTAATATGTACAAAGATATTTTTGTGTCTTCCTAACAAAATTTACAAGTTTTTTTTTTTTTAAAGAGTTGAATTCAGTTGTTTGTAAGTTAACTCTCTCTGTCCTGATGAGTAAAATCAAGGTTGTGCATAATTCTATATAACCAAGACTGTTATCACCACCTAAAACACCTTACATACTGTTCTTGCTAGGTTTTAATGAGGTCATTTTCAAGAAAACTTCTAGATGAACTATTGGGAAATAAAGTGATCATTAGAAAAGTCATTACTGCTATGTACAGAGAAGCAGCAGCATGGTGGGAGCTTTGAGGAGAGTTCAGGGCCCACGTCAGAGACAGAAAGCATGATGGGTAGAAGTGAAGGTCTGTATAGCTTTCTGAGGATGTGAGAGGCAGGGAGAAGTTCCACAGCAAGTTTCTTGCCTCCAGGATCTCTGGTTCCCAGGCAGGAAGAGGACAGGGAGCAGGAAATTTGGCCACTCATTTTATTGAACTAGCTTCCCAAGTGAGAAATCCTGCCATGGCTTGCCTGTTAGCAAGGTACTCAAGAGAATGTGTACAGGGAGGGTATCTGTGAGAGGAGGGCTCAACCAAGGCTGGATTCTAACACACATCCTTACAAATTCTAGTTGTGAGAGGTTCATTAGTAACATTGAAGGAACTCTGGGACAAGAGTATTTCTTTACTGACTAGTTTTAAGAAAGTACATTTCCAATATCTTGGAGATATCCTATTTGAGTCAGTATCAATGTCATTATTCCTCAATTTTTCTCTCTCTAAATATATATTTATTGTTTCTACATGTGTGACTGCCATGTTGGGTAGCAAACATGGACAGGCACGAGTCTCTGGTTCATGGGCCTTTCTTCATATAGGAATATGAAAACACTCTCTAACTGCTAATACAGTGTATTTCCAATTATGTGGCTTCCAGGGTTAGTCTTTTGAGATTATAACAGACAAAAATAGTTTCATGGTATACACACACACACACACACACACACACACACACACACACACTCCAAGTAAATCATTCAAAGGAATTCTATGCTACAACTAAAATTCTTATTCAGTTGCCTTGACTCAAATGCAAGATTATCATAAACAGACCATCTGACCAACTCAGAGGAGCTCTTTGAAAAGGGTGGGGGGGCAAAACCTTCCCTCTCTAGACTTTAAAGTGTTTGGGGGGGGGGGTAAAACCTTCCCTCTCTAGACTCCAAACAGTGGCTGGACCTGCAATTGCTCTCCCTGAGCCCTGTTATCTTCCTGACTGCCCACAGGCAAAGAGCATGTCTCAGCTTGTGCCGGAGAGCAGCAGCCCCCTTAGCGTGTGTTTTTGGTTTGTTTTGTTTTGAAGGTGTCTATTGAGTGGTCTAACCCAGTTCCTCATACAAATCATAAAGAACACAACACTCTCCATGGTGGTTCTTTGAGTTAAACCCTAACTGAAACAGAGGTTTTCTTCTCTCTGCAGTTCTACATTGTGTTTGCAAGGGTCTACTGTTTTTCACTGATCTGTTTACCCTTCATCTGTAAATACTTAGACTCATGTTTTATGCTTCATCACATGAGTTCGTCACCTGTGCTCATACTACAATGATTTACAAAACTAACCTTTCCTTAGCAGCTGGAGAAAGTGCTGATTTTGACTCAGATATCTCAGTAACGTAAATCCTTGTTGGAGTATATTTTGAATGTGCTTTATAATTATCACTAAAGCCTTCAGTATTGATTCCAGTTCCCATCAGGATGGTATAAGGATAGCAGATACCTCCCTGATCTTTTCTATTTTGTAATATTTGGTGACTGTGGAGCATTCACTTTTATACTGGGTCATTGTCTAATTCCAAAATTGCTTACTGGTGAACATAGAAGCTCTGATCCATAGATAAAAAATAGAATGGCATTTTCTTTTAATTTTCTGAAATAAACAAATAGTAACATGTTTAATGCTGGTGTTTTCTACATGTAATCATGGAAAACAATTTAGAGTCAAGCCAAATTTACCACCTTGTGTCATGCTTCTGGCTACTTCAGGAAATTTCTTTTTCTTCTTCTTTCCTTTCACCCTCCCTGCCTCCTTGCCTCCCTCCCTCCCCTCTTTCTTTCCTTCCTTCCTTCCTTCTTCCCTCCCCTCTTTCTTTCCTTCCTTTCCTTCCTTCCTCTCTCCCTCCCTCTCCTTCCTTCCTTCCTTCCTTCCTTCCTTTCCTTCCCCCCTCCCTCCCTCCCTCTCCTCCCTCCCTCCCTCCCTCCCTCTCCTCCCTCCCTCCCTCCCTCCCTCTCCTTCCTCCCTCCCTCCCTCCCTCTCCTCCCTCCCTCCCTCCTTCCCTCTCTCTCTCTCTCTCTCTTTCTTTCTTTCTTTCTTTCTGCTTTTTCAAGACATGGTTTCTCTGTTGTAACTCTGGCTGGCCTCGAACTCACAGAGATCAATCAGCCTGCCTCTGCCTCTCAAGTGCTGGGATTAAAGGTGTGAGCCACCACCAGCTAGTGGAAATACATTTTCAAAGTAAGATTATTGACACTATTTTACTTTGGAGTACAGGCTAAAAAAAAAAAAAAAAGATAGACATAAAACCTAGTAGCTTTTGACAACTATTCTCAAAGTGGCAGTCAAAAGAGAGATGTCAGGAACTGAAAATACATGAAAAATAGTACATGTCATACATGTTACCCAGCACATAAGGGAACACATTAAGGAACAACATATCTATTGAATATGTATTTCTTTACAAAGAGTACATGACAATGAATATATTGCTGACTTCGATGTCATCTTTAATTGCTTATCTTTAAAGTGGGAACAAAATCATGATGCCCTCCAAAGAGTAATGTTCTGAAAATTAAACTGCATTACAGTGTAATATATTAATTCTGCAGCAATATATGATTATGCCCTTCAAAATGCTATTATCTGATCAATTATACAGAAATTTACAAAAGAACTCTCATTACTTACTTCACCATCATTGAATGCCTTACGTTAATAAAGAATGATTCTCTTCCTTTTACGAGTGAATTATTTAACATCATACTACAAAGGTTCTTTGAACTATTTTTATTTCTGTAACTTAATTTTAATAAGAAAATCTATACAAATCAGCATGTTTCTAGAGCTGAAAAAATCACTTATGTTATGTAATAAACTTAGGTCACCATTCTAGAAAAATCCACATGGCCATCAGTACTTCATTTAAGGTAATGTTCACAAACATCTCTTTCTGAGTTCTGAGCTAGGCCTGACATTAACAATATCATATTCTCAAGCTGAGAAGGAACTGAACAATCCTGCAAGGCATATCTTCCACTGTCCTTTACTCTACTCTAGAAGGTATGATGCGATACTTTTATAGAAGCAATGGTAAATATGGCTAAGAATCATAACCCCAATCTATTTCTATACATATATAGCCTCCACTGTGTTTTCTAAGATAAATGTTATTATTTTGTTATCATAATAGCAAATAAACTTGAGTTTCTAGTACTCAAATCAACACTAAAGTGAAGAGAATTAGTCAAATTTGACTATAAAATAGTCAAAGTTTTATATGTAAAGTTTAATTATTAGCCAGGCATAGTGGAACATGCCTTTAATCCCAACATTTGGGAGGCAGAGAGTTGGAGGCCAGCCTTGTCTACAGAGTGAGTTCCAGGACAGCCGGAGCTACATAGTAAGACCTGTTTCAAGAAACAAAACAAAACAAAAGTTTATTTATACATAATTGAATTACTAGTTATTTCTAAGTAATATACCATTTTAATTTTCTAAAATAATGTTCTTGAGAAATATTTGATGTAAATGACTTTCAGAGATTTTTATTTTTAAACTCAGATTCTTTAAACACATGTATTGGCATGACTGCATGTTTATAATCACAGTCTTTTAAAGTGAGGCTTCCAAGGCAAGCACATTAACAGGTGCAGAAATTACCGAGGACACAGTTTTAGTCTCTTTGGTCATAACTAGGGGAAGGGCTGAAATAAGGGCCCAGATGTTATACAGACTGCTGCTTCTCTGTCAAACACTTCTCAATGTCATCCAGCACTTGAACGGCAGCCTTGGGAATCCGGGTTCCAGGACCAAATACATTGGAAACACCAACTTCATACAGAAATTCATAATCCTGTTGAACCAATTTGCTTGATTAACGGAGACATTATTTCAACTTCCAAGAAAAACACATGTGATATGTACATGCTTGTACACATATGTGTGTGTGTATGTGTGTGCCTTTTCTTCTTTTTCACTAACACCCAAAGCTTTCTCAGCTGGTACACTGTTTGCTAGTGGAGCTGATACAAACATGGTCCTTCCTGGGCAGCTAGTGATAGTCAGCAGCACTGTCCTCAGACTCCAGGTCTAAACCAGAACTCTGCCCAGCGTTGTTTGTGACTGCAAAGCTATGTGGCCCTTACGATGAAGGAACTGCACTTTAAAACCTAATTTTCTCTCATCTGAATCTTTACTGCTTGCCACTCTGTGTGTTAAACTTAATATCATGGTATGCCTTTGAGCTTAAAAGTCTATTTTATTTATTTTCTCCTAGACATGTATCTGTCACTAGTGATAAGTGATACTTCTAATCTCACTTCATGATAAATCAGATTTTCTGGTTATTAGGAGCAGTTGTTGTTTTTCCTCTTCTGCTGCAGCAGCCCTTAGCTTATTTTAATGACAACTAGTATTTTAATATAAGGGTCCCAGGGCACATATATTGCTGCAGGCTTTAGGCAGTATTTAAGCAGACATATTTAGATAATACTAATTTAGGGTGCACTTTGGGGGCTTGATGCTTACCGTACAGGAGAGATGGTCTGGTCTGTGTTTAGATGTTGCAACACTGGTCTTTCCCCCCCCATTTCCAAATGATCAAAACTAGACAATAAATTACAAATGACACTAAGTATCCACCAAGAACCCCTTCTTGCCTTTGTACTACTCTTATAATACTAAATTTTTGCAATAGCATTTAACACAGAATCTGTGTCCTTTGCCTGAATTTCTGAGAGCAGAGATCATGCCCGTCATCTTTGTATCCCCAGTACTGGACCTAGAGCACTGAAGCACAACACCGGCTGAGACAGCGGTGCTACATGTTTTTAAGAGCTTGCAGAATGACTGAAGCATCTGGAAACGATCATCTCCAAGTCGAGTACAGGCTGATATACAGGCTACCTCTTTTTCCTTCTCTAATAATGAGGTGTTCCATGGCACTATCCTGACCTTAGAGCTATGGACTTGGAATGGGATATTCAGCTGGTGGCGGGGTTGGGGGGTTACTCTGAAATTCTGTAACTCCAAAGGTCTGACTTGCTGAAGTCTTATACAAGCTTTGTAAAATGTTCCATAGTGAGTGGGTTAAAAATTACAATACTTCATGTAGATAAAGGGAACAGAGATGTTGTTTATGCTGTTTTTATACCTTATATACCTTATGCTGTATTAATACCTTAGGTATTAATTTGGAATTATTTCCAAGTAAAAAGTTAATTCACAATGTGTTCCACATGCCAGGCCAGGGAAATCATGCTTTAAAATGTAACTTGGCTCCCTGTGTTCACTCAGCTAGCCTAAAACACTTCAGGACAATCATGCAGAGAGTTTAAGATGCTGGTTGAGTTGCAAAGTAGTGAAAAGTGGGGCATGTTGAAGCAAACTGCAGAAAGGCTGTATCTGCTGGATTCTACACTGTCAATAATTCCTACTTCAAGAACCAAGTGGCTTTAAGTTGAGTCACAGCAGCATCTCACATACACCATGCGCTATAGTTTGATCAGTGTTCCCCAAAGACCCACGCATGACTTCGAACCAGTTCTTTGCATGATCAGGGGGTGCTAAACCTGTAGAGATAGGATCTAGTGCTCTGGGGTCACTAGCCTGAGCATTCCTTCTTCTTCATCTTCTACGTTGGACCCTGAGGTGTTAGGAAAGAAATGGCTGAGTGGCCGCATCCAGAGAAAGCAGCCACACAGTCTTTCACCTGATCGTAAATTACAGTGAACAGTTAAAGATGGTCTCGGTGACTCTACCAAGACAATTAACGTGACTTGAAATATATTTCTTGAAAATGACAGCTTACTCATGTGAAATATTTTTTTTCCTCAACTCTTAATTACAATCCAACTATTTTGCACTTGCTCATTATTTTAATTCCTAAATTTTAGCTTCATGCCCTTAAGCTTAGGTATTATAATGGCCATAGCCATAAGATAGATAAATTATTTTGTAAGATAAGCAGCCCTAGTGAATAATAGCCCTTATTAGCCCAGTGTAGTGGCATGTGCCTGTGATTGCGATAGGAGGGCTGCCTGAGCTCAGGAGTTTGTGACAAGACTAGGCAATGTACTGAGACCCTATCTCAAGAAATAGAAAATAAACAAAGAAATCAGTCTTTCTTTTCCCAAATGTAAACTACATTTATGAAAATAGAAAAGTGTCACAATAAGTCATTTCTGTTACAGAAAGAAAATAATACGCAGGCCATCCACTGTCTGCATCATTGCCGGTTCTCTCCGCCTCATACATGTGTATTTCCTCATTTCCTAATAATGGAAAAATCCACTGTTCTACTTTCTGAATTGTAATAGAGGAATAAAGATTGTGCATCTAGACGCAAAATCACATTTTGTAGATGTTTATGGTAGGGTCTTTGCAGCACACACAAACATTTACTTTCAAGACTCCTATATACGCTCAAAACCAATTTTTTTTCTAATTTTTGTTAAAAGGGGAAAGTGGTTATTGGAAGTCAGACTGGGAAAAGGCCCTTCATGCATCTTAAGTAATTCTTCTAAATCAATAGTAATTATAACGCAGGATGGTGTCCTTTTCACTCATTAATAATTGACATCATTGTTTGCTACTTAGCATTCATCTGCTTTCCTAACAGAACTCACATTTTTGTTAAAGTATCAATTTCCTCTCCTTATAATATTCAGGACAAGTGATTCCATGTGTTACCAGTACAGTACTTTTTACTCCAGAAAAAAACAAAACAAAACTGTATTTCAATAAAGTACCTTGACTAGTAAAGGAGTTTTGCAAAGCTAAGCAAATGATATGATTCTAAAGTAGGGCAACATTCCAGGATGGGCTTAGGAAGGAAACAGATGAGTGACTCTAACAGATGCAAGCTACCTAGAAGCCCCTTTCTACAGCCACTGTACTGCTGTACAGGGTTTGAAAGACACCCAATATTTATATTATCTTTCTCTCTCTAGTTGTGAAGGTACTGTTCTTACCTGAGTCTCTCTGCCACACCTCACTGAGTATGAAGATGGTAGATAGCTATCGTAAGTTCCTGGTAGTTTTCTCATAGATTTTTATAAACAGTTAAATTAAGTGTTATATAATATATTAAAATATAATCTTAATGTCTGTCTATCTATCTATCCGTCTATCTATCTATCTATCTATCTATCTATCTATCTATCTATCTATTCGTGTACCAGTCCTATATTATCTCTGATCTCATAGCTTGATACTTATGCCTGGTATGTGTGTGTATGTGTGTGCATGCACATGTGCAAAGAAAAATACCTGTGGTGGGATCACGCCCCCACACATGACAAGGATATCTGGCCGTCCCAGGGCAGCAAGTTCTTTGATAAGCTCAGGAACGAGGGTTTTGTGACCAGCAGCAAGTGTGCTGACACCTACAGCATGCACATCTGCGTCCACGGCCTGCTGAGCCACTTCCCGGGGAGTCTGAGCACGCGGGGAAAGCAGAAGCACATCACTGTTTATTATCAGATAAGGGTGAAGCAAGACTTGCTGCAGAACACCGCACCCCCTCAACATCCCAGGATTCTTCCTGACTGTCGCTTCCTATTTCCTCATCTTAAGATTTTGAGTAGTGTCAAAGCTACTGATGAAATTAACACCAATCCTGTATCTGCTTCTGGGATTGGAATTTACCAATTAGGTCTAAGTTACATGAAAAAAAACTTCCCCAAGAAATCTTCAAGGTAATCATCCTGGACCACAAAATACCAGCCAACTCTCAAAGAATACAACAGTGAAATCTTTTAAAGTAATCTTCACTTTCCAAAGCCTAATAAAAACTTAATTCTGAACTGACATTTACCTTTACAGAATCTGTGTTCACATTAATTGTTTTATTTTTATCATAAATTAAATGGATTATATACATTGGGAAACAGAGAATTTGTTGGACTTTAAAGAAATAATTTTAAAAACATCACCCTGGCTATTATCATTTACCTTTTCTAAGTGTGGCATACACTGACATGTGGCACATACCTGAAAGAGAGGGCCTATGTCCACATCAAAACCAAGGTCAGCAAATCCTGTAGCAATGACCTTGGCTCCTCTGTCATGGCCATCTTGTCCCATTTTTGCCACAAGAAGACGAGGTCTGCGACCTTCACGTTCCATGAATTTGTTAACTCTGGGAATATTTTGAAAGGCAATAATAGTTACTATTAACTGTTCAAATGTAAGATATAAAAACTCCAATTTATCCATATAAATCTTCCAAGAACACCCATCACACCCATTTATCTGCATCTCATTAACAACTTTGCTTAATAGTGAGAATGCCACTCATGTCTTAAATATGGTTATCCTCTGCTTAGAGCTCAGCTTGAAAGATGAACCCACGACTCAGAGAACAGACAGGACACAGAAGAATTCCTAGACACATAAGGCTACAAAAATTAAATCAAAAGGACAAACACTTGACAGATCTACAACAGGCAATAGAATCAAAGGCAAAATATTCTCTGAGGAAGAAAAGCCCTGCACCGGAGAGTTCATTGCCAAGTTCTACCAAAACCTCAAAGAAATGCTAATGCCAATGCTCCTCAAGATGCTCCGTGAAACAGAAAGGGAAGAAGCACCATCACACTCACTCTGTGAAGCCAGTAGTACCTTAGAGTTATAATGTGATTATTATTATGTGATACATAATCAGAATACGTGTGTGCTTAAAATGGCAAATTATACCAAACATGACAAAGCACTACATCTATTTTTTTAAAAAATGTTCCTTTTGTTCACTTTAACCATGGCTATTTTAACATTTACACAGTGGATAGGTGCTAACGCAGTTTTTAGAAGGAAGTGTGTTACATAAGTTGAGAACAACCACTCAGCAGTCAGTTATACAGCTGAAAAACAAGACCATGCTACAGCTCCACATGAGGCAGTGGCAACAGTCCTCAGCGTCGACCCAGTGATGACTGATTTTAGTCTACTCACTGTGGCAGCCAGGTGTTTACTCTTCAAATTGGAAACTCAAGTTTTAACTATTCAAACAACTGAACCATGAGGAGAAAGTTATGAAATATGAATGTGTACAGCAACATGATTACAAGCTCTCCACCTGGAGAATATGAAGCAATGCTAATATTAGTTATGTAAATGAGTGTGTCTGAAATGAGAATCTCATTTCAAATGAAAAGGGGACTTTAGTACCAGGTAAAAATATTATCATTTTGCTAAACGAATATTAGTTTTAATATTTTATTTCATCCTCATTAGTCAGTATGTACTATATTTCATACACTTATATATAATTCACAACAGTTATAAATTATTAAATGCTCAGGACATTTCCAGAGAAGAACATCGTGAGGTGATTCTATCATTGTGCAAACATTATATAATATACACAGGTTTAGATTTTACAGCCTACTACACATCTAGGCGCTATGATGGGTGTATGCACTTGTGTGTGTGCACGTGTGCGTGTGCGTGTGTGTATGTGTTATAAATCTTTTGCTCCTACAAGTGTTGGAAAAAGAAAGCCCACAAAATCAAATTCAGGAGAAAATGGTCTAGCTGAGATGCAGTAAGCAGGAAGTGTATGAGGCTGCCTGCTGTCTGCATACTACTCTGCAGTATATCTTTTTACCAGTAGGAAGAATACACTCTAAAATAAAAATTAAAAGAAAAGCAAACGAGTAGCAGTATCGTTTGTTATCATTAATTACTGCGTACTGTACATGATGGTAAGTGCTACACGTCTGTAGCACTGGCAGAGCACAAGTGCACAGCAACAGCACAATAAACATATGACTGTGGCCATGGCTAAGACATCACTGGGTGCAATGCCACTGGGAGACAGGAATTAGTACCATTATAGTCTTAGGGGATCTCCACCATGCATGCAATTCATTGTTGGTCAAAATATCAAGGTTATCACATACTGGCGCATGACACTGTGTATCTGTAGTTACAGTTATGAATAATAAACCATATAATAAATTTTATAAATTATAAGTTTATCATATTAATGATTGTATAATATACATATTTAATTTAATATGTATTAGTTTTACAAGAACAACAGATTTGTAGTCACTCAATGTACTTCCTAATTAGCAAGGACATTAAGTCACTGCAAGCT
This sequence comes from Cricetomys ansorgei, assembly GCA_026225945.1. NCBI lineage: Eukaryota > Metazoa > Chordata > Mammalia > Rodentia > Nesomyidae > Cricetomys > Cricetomys ansorgei. The sequence goes on along the minus strand of JAMJFZ010001762.1, from coordinate 28,247 downwards.
TAAGGGAACTGCATTACATGAAGATGAGAGCTGAGCTCACTGAAGCTCACATAGTACCTCTTGATGGCAGACGTTATCTCTTTACTTTCTCCAAACTCCTGGCGATATGCTCCGCTCACCATACGATCATTAGCTTTGTGTTCACCAAATACCTTTTTCAAAGCATCCGTGATTTCTCCAACTGTACATCTACAATATGAAAAGGAGGTGTCATTAGTTTACAATAAATAGATACATGTTTACCTCAACAATCAATATAATTAGAATATTTTGATAATAAATAAGAACAGGCTATAAAAACTAAAGAATGTTTTAAAGATACTATGAAGGCATCTCTCCTGAGAATACTTATATAAAAGTGATTCTTGGTGCCATTCTGCATTGTAATCCCTTTATAACATCTGTCAACCAAAATAGAAGCAAAGAACCTGAAAGTTACAAGTCGGTACATATCTGAAGGCAATCCGACAATATTCCATTTACCAACACAGAGATGCAGAACAAAAGTATCCCTGGTGTTTCATGGTGAGAAGTACGTCTTTCAGTGCGTTTCACCCAAGAAGAGTGGGAACCACCTCTCCAAGGCCTCTCTTGCCATCCCTCCCCGGCCTTTTCACCCCTCCTCCCTCTACTTCCACCTTACAACACTAGACTTACTTAGCAACAGCTGTGATTGAGATTTTTTTTATTCTTCTGGCTTCTTCATGATTAATGATTCAAAAGCAATGACGTAACAATAACTTTTTTCTAACAATTACCAGATAAGAGTTTCCCCTCTTCTTAAAATACTATCTCGGCCCCAGCAGTGGTGGTGCACACTTTTAATCCCAGCACTCCGAAGGCAGAGGCAGGTGGATCTCTCTGAGGTCGAGGCCAGCCTATCCTATTGAGTGAGTTCCAGGACAGCCAGAGTTATAACAGAGAAATCCTGTTTAGAAAAACCAAAAAGCCAACCAAACAAAATAAAACAAAAAACAACAACAACAAAAAAAACTTCACTAAACCTATCTATACCAAGGTTGTGCACACAGCCTTGATGATACAATTGACCCAACACACAAATCAAAGGAATTGATGCATTATAATAGCACCAAGTGTTCTGAGCTACAGTGAATTACACAATTACTAATATTCCTCAAAGTATACAAATATTTTAAATGAACTGAAGTTCATCTTTTTTGAGAAAAACTAGTATAAAGCTTCTAATAGTTTCCATTATTTTCTTTTGAGTTCACAGTATTTACAGAAGCAAAGTTTGGAGTACTCTCTGAAAAGCTAAAGTGGCCAGGCTTTCAGTATTTGGAAATCTCCAGACTCCCACATGTTCACCTTGCACGAGCTGCATCCACTGCAAGAGCCAAAATGTTGCCATCTCCACTGGCGGCACACTGGGTCAACGCCTCGAGAGACTGCTCAGCCAAACCTTGATCCCTGCTGGATTTGATCTTAGAAGGAAGAGAAGGGGCAGTTTTATGTGAAAGGGCAATAAAATAGATACCAAAGATTAAACCCTGATATACATTGACCATGTCTTACAATCTTGACCTCAGAAAAAGGGGAAAAAATGGAAGAGTATTAATAATAGTCAACCTAAGACGTATGTTCATTTGTTTAGTTCATTCACTCAGGATTCTGTAAAATAATTCTGATTTAGTACAAAGCCAACAAATCAGAAGCAAGCAGAGTAGTAACCTTCCAAATAGTTACCCTGGCTTTTCAGAAGTGGCAACATGATGAGAACATGTGGGCCTTTTACAGGAGAAAGCCAAGGACCACCTGTAATTAATGGTGAGAACACCAGACCAGAGCTGACAGTAGAAACTGGCCAGGAGTCCCCTTTACATGATTAACATACTGGCTATAATATATATTGCTATTCTTTTTATTTAAAAATAATCCCAGGAAGAGACTGACTCAAGAGACAGAAAGAGACTGATAAAAGCATAATAGAAAGCATGGCTAAAACCATGTCATGTCAGGTCCTCGCTCTGCTCTGCTTTGTCAGCAGCATGTGCAATCAACATTACTCAAGCCCAAGTGTCACAAACTCCTGCGAAGATTCCAAATTATGCTATTTTCCTTGATGCCAGTGAGATTATAGCATCTGTTATCAGAGATGGAATGGAAAATTCATATTACAACAAGGAAAAACTCAATTCAAAATCCTCTACAAAAAGGAGAAGCCCATTTTTTCTTTATTTTATGGCTGAATGTTTTGAATCTGAATTTTCCCCCTAAGTAGAGTGTGGTGCTTCTGAACTATAACTTCTAATGCACTGCAATGTGATGGTGTAGCATTAATAATTGTGATCAGCCTTTTTATAGAATTTAAATACGATAGAGAACATATATGGGCATGGAGCATAGTTTACAAGAGGTTTGGTGAAACTTATCTTTGTACCAGTGTACTCACACATTACCTATACTTAGGCATATAAGAAACATGCCTTTTCCTTAGAGTTTTGGTCAAAAAAGTTGAAAATATACTAGTATTAGAATGAAGAGAATGGGAACAGGAATCTACTCACACTTGGATTCACCTTCCATCTGACATTCACTATGTGACAAAACTTAAGAAAAATAATAAACAGCTAACTCTCCAAACCAACTTCCTGTCGGGGTTGGATTGACAAAAAGAATAACATGATACTTAATAGAATTAAATAAAGAAAATGTGTGTCTAACACAACTGCTGAAATAGTACAGATACTCAGTAAGTTTTAGTATTATAAAAAAAATAAGAGCAGAAATACCAAAAATGTACAGTCACTCTTGTAGGAAATAAGAACTTCTCCAAGTATGAGGTGTACATACAAACAGAATAGATTAACAACTCAATCCTTAACATGTATTTTCAGCAATTATGATCTAACACAGAATTAGTCTTAAGTTCATGGAACTCTAAACCATGTAGCACAAGCAATATTCAGCATGGACAAAATTTTCCAATTGAAGTTGCTAACTATTAGTTAAGTAGCAATTAATGGTAGCTTTACTGTAGTCATGGTGATTGATTATATCAACAAATGAAACTTCCCATTCCCTCCTGTTATTTGATTTTATTTCTGGATGGATTTTTTAGAAAAAGCTATAAGCAAATAGGCAAATATCCAATTTAACATAAGAAATAAAGCAGATTAGATTAAAAGAATGATTGTAGCCATGGAGCTAACAGGCTTTAGGTAGGAAATACTATGAGCTTCTCAAGAAGATGACACCTGAGACAAGACCTGGAAAGCATGCCTTTCCAAGCTCACTAAAACCCTAGTGCTCCTTAGAGTAAATAGATAGAAATACCTGAACAGGGGATTACTAAAATTCAAAGAGTAAAAATTTATGCTAAAATTAAGTGGAGTTTGGGACAGAAGAAAAAATAATAGAAAATTAGTGTTGAGATGGTTCAGACTTGGAATCACCAACACTGTTACATCTACTTCTAAGGAAACATTGAGAAAAATCTAGACTTTAAACAGCACCAGAAAGAGCTCAGGGTACCACAACAGAAATGTATTAAAATACTGCTTGATTTTAAGTATGGTAAAAGTTTTTATGATGAAAGATGTTTGATTTGGTCTGGTCCTAAGAAGTTACTCCAGGTTTAAAGTTCTTACGCAGCTACAACAGAGCCATCCATTTCTCCAGAAGCTGAATTTCTCTTGCCCCAAATAATGTTTAGGACGGTTTATGGTAAATGGAATGTCCCAAGCTTTGATAATATATAGTTAATGAGAAACTACAGTACAAGAGAGTAGAAAAGGGGTTTCCAGGGTGGAGAGATCTCCCAGAGGTTAAGATCACTGACTGCTCTTCTAGAGGTCCTGACTTCAATTCCTAACAACCATATGGTGGCCCATGACCATCTATAATGGTGTCTGATGCCCTCTTCTGGCATACAGGTGTACATGCAGACAGAGCACTCATACAGCAAAAGGGTTTCCAGCTATCATAAATACTGAGACTCCCGTGACTGCAAAGGATGTAAGGCTACTTTCTAAACAGAGCACTTCAATGATGAAATGTATTTAGATTAAGGGTGAAAGTGGAAAGCGCTCATTCAACATCTGCAAAGAATATCAATACTATCTAACTAGAAAAAGCCTATTTGGCTTTTATAGAATGTTTGAACTAAGAGAGAAAAAGTAGTTTCTTAATCAGGGACAGTAAGTGTTTCTTGCCTCAGAAACAGTGATTACAAAAGCTGGAAACGAGGAGACTAGATAGCTGCGGATAATAGAACATATGTGACAAGAGAAAAAGTAAATGTTTTGTCACTTTCATAAAATTATAACATTTCAGAAAGAAATTGAAATAAAACAGAAACACAGTGCTCACCCAGATGAATATGCAGAGCATACTCCAGAAAAAGGCAAACGTCTCCCTAGACACTGTAGCATACAAATACAAATGATTTGAACAATCAGAAAGCAAATGTATCACAGTCTAGTCAGGTACAGGATATATTACAAACAGAGCCCCGACTCAAACACTGAGCCTAAGGTACCCTGTGTCCTTACTTTGGGACTTCAGCACTACAGCCTCAAAGGAACTAGACTGAGTCATGACTATCCAGTTATTTATTCCAAGCAAGTTTCCCAATGTCTTACCTTAAAAAAAATAATGAGAAATAGTATTGACCTCATGTGGATGTTACAGAAGCTCTGCAGAGCAATGTAAGAACTCAGAACCCAGGCCATACTTATGAAACAATAGCCAACAATACCTTCTTAAGTTTTTCAATCTGCTTCTTACGCACTGAAGTATTGTCAATGGCCAGAACTTCCACGGCATCTTCTTTTTCCAATTGATATTTATTTACTCCAACAATTACTTCAGAACCTATTGATTTCCCAAAGGAAAATAACATGTGGATTTACTCGTTAGTAGCCCCCAATTGAAGATGTTTTATTTATTTTTTTACAAGTTTAATATTTTTAAATAGCGTTCTTAACTTGTAACCGATTTCAGCATAATGTAGAAATCACATCCTGGGATACAGGTAAGGAGGGAAGAACAGTTATGTAGTTACATGATGGGGTCTCTGCAAGGAAGGGCTTTCCTATTTTCTGGAGCTAACTGCTTTCTCAGTTCCTAACACAAGAAACCTAGGGCAGTCAGTTATCCGGGACAGATTTTGAAAACAAAGCATGTAGCAGTACTCAATAGCTTTCTAGTATTTTCTAGAATTCTCTTAATGGCCAGTTGTTAAATGAAAAGACAAATACTTTTAAAAATCTGTCAGTAATAAATAATGTTATGAGCATTCTCTCATCCCAGCTTATACTCCTGACTTCCTTCAGAGTACATAGCATCATCAGTAATTACTCTGTTTCTTTACTGGTTCATTTTCTCATTTACTGCAATGAAATCTCTATGCTCGGAACTGAGTTTATATCTCTCTATTCACAGCTGCATGCCCAGCCACAAGCAACATAAAACAGAGCATATCAGGAAGTATCTTCAGAGTGAATGAGTGAATCCCGCCAGGTAGAAACAGTGACTGTCAAGCATGTCATCCTTAATACTGTCATTGGCAGTTTCCACTCATATATACACATACATGTTTTAAGTACATATATGGTTGCCTGTGTGCTTTCAAGAATGCAGACATAAGATACAGGCATACAAATATATCTGGACATACAGATATGAGGAGTATTTTACTGAAGCCCTATTTTTCCATTGTTATTTCATTTTAAAATGTATTTGTATTAACTGTTCATGGTATCTATAGACCGAAACAAATAGCACTCCTTAGTGTTTGAATTTCATACATAAACTTTTATATTCTCTCTTACCAGAATCTATTCTAGCCTGTCTTCGGGCAGCGCATTCTTCAATGCGAAGTTTAGGTATTCCTTCAGCTACAGCTTTGGCCATTCCACCCATTTCTTCAACTTCATTTATGAGCTATCAAAAAAAAAGGAAACAAAAAAAGAAATAAAAAAGGTTAGCGAAATTAAGGGATAAAAGCATTCAAACCAGCCCTGTATGCTATATATCCCATGATAGTAATCAAATTACAAGATAAATGTTAGTATTTTATAAGAAAGTAATTAAATAAATGCAAGAGAAATAAGTAGAATTTGTATACTTAAAGCTACCTAAAAAAAAAGAAAGAAAGAAAAATTTTAATGTCTATTCTGGATAGCCTGAAATTTCTCAGTCAAGTCTTTTAGAGAAAAGTCAACAATAGTTTTAATTCTCCAGCTTTTATTTTTAGGCACATGAATAAGATTTTCAAGGTTTTATTACTCTTTAAAACAAATAAGGCTGGAGAGATGGCTCAGTGGTTAAAAGCACCAGCTGCTCTTTCAGAGGCCCTGAGTTCAGTTCCCAGCAATCACATGGTGGCTTACAACCATCTGTAATGAGATCTTATGCCGTCTTCTGGCATGCAGATGTGCATGCAGATAGAGTACTCCTAAAAGTAAATAAATAAATAAATCTTAAAAAATAAATACAAAGTAAAAAAGACAAGTGGTAGTGGTACAGGCCTTTAATCCAGCACTCAGGAGGCAGAGGCAGGCGGATCTCTCTGTGTTCGAGGCCAGCCTGGTCTACCGAGTGAGTTCTAGGACAGCCAGGGTTACAACAGAGAAACCCTGTCTCAAAAAAACAAACAAAAAACCAAAACAGTAAATAAACAAAAAATTTATGCCAAAATGCATTTCTACTTTTAATTTGAAAAACAAGAAATGATATCATATATGTGTGCATATGAGATAATCATCCAAAACCCAGTATAATATGGGGAAAATATGCATATGAGACATGTATCAACACACACAAAAACAAACAAACAAAAAACCAGAAGAGATCTTGATGCTATCAGAAAAAAAGATCTGGAAAATAATAGCATCAAATTTCTGATCACAAATATCAGAGGCAAGAGTGAGAACTTAGAATGAAAAGCAGATTACAATTAAGTTGCTCACAGAAATAAGAATAGAAATAATTTCAAACCAAGTCTGCTGCTGCTCATGTGCATGGGTTTGTGGACTTGATTAAGGGAGGGGGAGTGACAGGAGACTAAGAAAGACAGACAGATACAAATAGCATAAGCAATGCTCAGATGGGGGACCCTAAGCTCTCTGATGAAGATGTGCCATCTATGAACAGTGACCAGGAAACGCAGTACATGTACTGTGTACAGCACAAGAGGAGGGTAATCTAGTGTCCACATGTGGTCTCTATAAGGCATCAGCCTCAGGCTGCAGTCAGCCAGAAGGAAGCTGAAGTTTCTGTTTTTACACGCACTGTCAACATCTGCCCATGGCCCAGAGAAAGGCTTTTGCCAATTTCCTGGTCTGAGGCGTTGGCTTAGGCATTGTCATGTCATGGTCCTTGACATGGCTACACTCAGGATTTCATTCACTTCTTACACATTCTGTTGTCCTCTGCTTCCCATGCTAGTCAAGGCTAAGAGCAGAATGGAGAAACCTTCAAACATGTAAAGTTAGAAATGACTCATCTCCTAGGAAGCTTCTATGAGAAGCGCTTCAAGATTAACAGAGAGACCCGCAATTGGTCGATGCTTAGATACTAAGACAGTGGCGTGCTCAACACCAAAGGGGAGATTGATATCACATCCCTCCCCAAAAAGGCTCAAGGGATCATTATGGAAGGGGAGGTGAGGAGATTCCAAGAGCCAAAGGAAAGTAGATGTCTGGAGAAAAACAGTCTTGCCAGGCACGACAGCCCAGTTGCACACATGGACTCATAGTGCCTGGGCTGGGACTGTATGCAGAAGACCTGCACAAGATTAAGCCAGTTGAAATCTCAGTTTGGATAGGGAAAGGAGTTCCTGAAGTTCCATCCGCATCTTAAGAGCTCTTGGCAATAGATGTCCAATAGGAGAGGGAGAGAACATTTTCTGTAGGGAAGAAGGTTCCAACATCCATGCAGAGAGGTAGCACAAAATGGATTTAAGTGTGCTTCTATTTTTGTTTTTGAGAGGACGTGAAGTTAGAAGTGGAGGGGGAAGAATATGAGAGGAAAGAATAGGGAGTGAATTTGATCAAAACACAATACATGGATTTATGAATATTAAATAATTGTTAAAAAAAAGAAGTGCTTCAAAATAACAGGCATGAGATTTGGGTTTTATATTTTACAAATGTTGGAGTCCTAGCGAGAAGCCAGTACAAATCAAATAAAAACATGAAAATACTACAGGAAGGACAAACCTGAGATGTAGTTATATTGGTAAGAATAGGAAAAGAAGGACACGGTATTAATCAACTGAAATATTAAAAATTAGTAAACCAGGAAAGCAACAGACTGAGCTTAGTGTCTAATGCCTAAAGCCATCAAAATTAAAAGAAACAGTACATGTGCTACTTAAAATACACAGGTAAAAAGAAGAAAAATTGTTTAGCTTACTCCAGTTAACAGAAAAATAAGAAGTGGAAGACAAGAGATTACTGCCTCTGTGCGTGTGTGTGTTTGTGTGTGCGTGTGTGTGTGTGTTTGTGTGTGCGTGTGTGTGTGTGTTTGAGGTCATGTGTATATCTGTGTGCATGTCTATGTGTGTATGTGCACATCTGTGTGTGTATCTGTGTGTGTCTCTGTATGTGCATATGTGTATTCATGTGTGTGTGTGTGTCTACGTGTCTGTGCGTGTCTGTGTTTCTGCGTGTGCTGTCTGTGTGTTGTTGGTGTCTATGTATCTGTGTAAGCATGTGCACTGTTCTAACTATTTAATAGTAGCTATCTTTTAATCCTGCATAGAATATAATTATGGAAACAGAAATGTGTTTTAAAATTATGTTTCAGTAGTAAAAACTATAAAGTCAAAGATAAATTTCCCTTTCCTCACATACATTTTATAATTTTAGTATAAATCTAAAAATGATAATTTATAGGTTTAAAAAAAATCTATGGAAAGCAAAGTTGTAAAGAGGAGAAACTGACCTTCAGAGCAGCTTCATAAACATCATTTGTGAGAGATTCCATCATGTATGAGCCTCCCCAAGGATCAGCCACTTTTGGGATCCCAGATTCTTCCTGAATGATGATTTGTGTGTTTCGCGCAATTCGAGCACTTTTCACGGTAGGCAAACCTAGAGCTTCATCAAAAGAATTTGTATGCAAAGACTGTGTCCCTCCAAACACAGCTGCCATGGCTTCCACTGCAGTACGGACAATGTTATTGTAAGGATCCTAAAACATTTGACAAAAAATAAAAAACAAAACAAGAAGAGAATTTACAGACAACACAGCTATCAGACATATTATAATTAAGCAACAACTACATAACCTACACCAATGTCCAAAGCAGTTTGGGGATGGATTGAACATCAGACCTCAGGGTACGGAATAAACTCAGGCAAATAAGTGAGCAAGCTAGAAAAGAATTAAGAGCCATGGTGTCGAGTCCAGACTTAGACATGAAAACATTGTCTCCTATATTCTACTGAAATATCGAATACTTTTGCACTGTTTAAATAAATACTGTCCCATAAGCAAATCACAAAGTATAATTATCTTAGATTACAGGTATTTTTCTTCCTAAATTACAGTCTCCTAATTATTTTCATACCTCAGAGTATCTCCTGCAATGGATGTGTGCAAAGCAAGTACTTAATAAATGACTAATTAAACTGATTAAGTGTGAACTCTTGGAATTTATAACTTGGGTTCTATTTCATTACATTCCTAACTGTAACGTTGGCAGTCACTGGACTTCTATAGATTTTCAGTTTTAACTGTAAAAATCAGTATGAATGTAAAAATCAGTACTGAATGAATAAGATTATAAACGTTCCTTCCAACCTCAGAATCTCTATTCGTTAATCAGAAAGAACATGTTCATTGTTATTCAATGCTAATGTAGAAGAGATATGTAACTTAAAATCACAGCAAGTGAACGTATAAAATGGCTGGATTTAGAAACAAGATTATCACTACACAATTTAATGAAATAAAAATATAATATCCAAATGATAATAGTCTTTGAATAACTGTGTACTTTCTTGCTTGAAACAACTCGTGTGTGTGTGTGTGTGTACACGCACGTGTGTGCACGCGTGTTTGGATAAAATCAAATTTTAAGGAGATAGTTTTATACTAAGATGTATCTCTTAAAATTATTTTAAAATATTAATTATAATATGATTTTTACTTCTTCTTCATCAGCAAATAATTTTCACTATACTAGTATAATTAATAATCCCAAAAATTGACATATGAGGTTCCATAAAATTCAAAGCCTTCTGTATAACAAAGGAAGCAATCACCAGAGTGAAGAGACTGACTACAGAACGGGTAAGTAAAAAAAATCTGCCAAGTACATATCAAATAGATCAACACCTAAGATATATAAAGAACTTCAACGATTAAGCCCCACAAGCCAAACCATTGGGTAAATAGATGGCCTAATGAACTGGACAGACAGTTCTCAAAAGAAGAAATTCAAATAGCAGATAAGCATGAAGTGTTCACAGCTGTAGCTATCAGGGAAGTACATATTAAAATGGCTTTAAGATCCCATTTCATTCTAATCAGAATGACTACCATCGTGAACACAGATGACACAAGCTGTCATAGTTCATGCTTTTAATCCCAGCATTCAGGAGGCAGAGGCAGGCAGAGGCAAGCCTAGTCTGTATAATGAGTTCCAGAACAGCTAGGGCTATACAGTAAGACCCTGGATCCGAAGGAAAAAACAAAATAAATGATAGGAAAAAGAAAGAAAAGAGGAGAGACAAGAAAAGGAAAACGAAAAAGAAAAGAACAGGAAACAAATGTTGGCAAAGATGTGAAGAGGAGCCCTATTCTCCATTGGTCACAGTGTAAGCTGTTGTATAATCAGTATGGAAATCAGTGTAGATAGTCCTACAGTCCTGAAAGTAGCACTACCATATGTTCCAACTATACCACTCTTGAGTATATACCCAAAGACCTCTAAATCAACACACCACAGAGATACTTGCACACCCAGGTTTATTGATTCTCTAGTCACAATAGTTAGGAAATGAAATCAGCCTAGATCTCTATCAACAGATGAATTCAGAATGTGATGCATAAACACAATGGAATAATATGCACCTATACATTACTGCATATATATACTGCAGGAAAATAGGTGTAACTGAAAATCATATGTTCAGTAAAATCAGCCAGATTCAGGATAAATATGTTGTGTTTTCCTCTTATCCACAGAACCTAGATTTAAAGTTAAGTGTATGTGTGTGTGTGTGTGTGTGTGTGTGTGTTTGTAGGTCACAAAACTAAAAGAAAGTCATGCATGAAAGAAGAAGAAGATATCTCTTATGGAAATACATGTGATAAAACAGAATACATGTGATTAAAAAAAAGTTGAACTGTGGACTCTCTAGGAAAAGAAAGGGCATCAGTGTGAAAAGGGAGTGGTGGGGAGAGAGGGATTAAGAAAACAAAGTATAATGCCATATATGTATGGAGATGACATGCTTTAATAGACTCATATTCTAACCTAAAATACTAAGAAAATAAAACAGGAGTCTGCACCAGTCAAGGCAGGAATGATTTTTGCATTAGCCACTAGAGGGAGCTAACTCTGCTCAACATGTGTAAACTCAAAACCTAATTGTGTATTATGCTTCAAGGTACAACTTTCAGATATTAGCAAACAGGCTGTTGAATACAGTTCCCAGCTGTGCCTGTTGCCAAGAAGACAATGTTCATTGTCTTCATTCGAGTTCTCTATTTTCTGCTAGATACATACCTGCTCAGTAAGTGACCACCCTGATGTCTGACAATGTGCTCTTAGAAGAAGAGATTTAGAGTTTTTGGGCTGGAACATTTTTTCTATCAAGTGAGCCCACAGTCTTCTCCCAGCTCGCATCTTTGCTATTTCCATGTAGAAGTTCATCCCAATTCCCCAAAAGAAAGACAACCTAGAATAGTAAAATCCAGAACTCACTGAAATTTAAAAATGCAAAGGAGAATAAATGAATTGTATCACAATATCAAACAACATAATTTGAATTAAAAGCAACACACATGTATTTAAGTAACTGTGAGCCTAACATAGAAAAGGCTGTGAATGTTTGCTCCTTGTAAGAATTATTCACTTAGTAAGTGATAATTTCCTCTTGTGTGCTGAGTTAAAGACAGATTCTCAAGCTAAGGATGTGGCTTTGTAGTAGAGTACTTACTTAACACACTCTAGACCCTGGGTTCCACCCCAAGCAGCACAGAGCTCACCGAAGGATTACTAATATGAATGACACATGGATTGAATTCTGACCAATTTAAATATTTCACAAACCTCATTTAAATGTTTCAAATCATTCTCTCTCCCCTCTCTCTCTCCTCTCTCTCCCTCTCCCCCATCTCCCTCCCCCCTCTCTCTCTTGTGTTTTAAGACAAGTTTCTCTATTGTAACTCTGGCTGTACTGGAACTCACTCTGTAGAACAGGCTGGCTTTGAACTCACAGAAATCCTCCTGCCTCTCCATTCCCAAGTGCTGGGATTAAAGGTGTGTGCCACCACCACCCAGCTTGCTTCCAAAATTTGTATACAACTTTATTAAAAATTCATTTTGAGACAATATAGTTTATAGTATTGTGTATCCCCAAACATTTATATAAGGATTACAGAAAAAAATGAATAGGTGATTTCCATATTTTCAAATGGAAAAAAATTAAGATCTCATGTCTGTATTTTAATATAACCTCCACATATGTGTTAATTGTGCTCTGTTAATCATCAGAAAGGTGGCATAACTCCAATTAACAAAGAAGTAGGGTCAAATTAAATTCTGATTTTTTTTTTTTTTTGGCTATAGATAATATTGGCTTATTTTCTCTTTCCCACTTAGAAAAATTATAAGGCAATCTAAATCTATCATGACATTTATGTCTACAAATTTATTTTATAGGTATATTTTGCTGCACAGGTGGAAAATGGCCCTATGTATGTTTTTTAATGTAGAAAAGTTAAATTTCACTGACCTTGGTGCAAATTCATCAATTGTGAGTCCAGCCTGGAGTCCAGTTCTGCAGTACTCCAACCCATCCGCGACAGTATAGGCCAGTTCCAGAATGGCATCAGCTCCTGCTTCCTGCATATGGTACCCACTAATCGAAATGGAATTAAATTTTGGCATGTGCTATATAAAATAAAGCAATGAATACAATGTGAAAAGATTCTATTGAACTTGTTTTATAAAAGCAAGTATTATCTCTAAATAATATTCAATTTCAGATATACTTGGTAGTTTATAATCTTAACTTAAAAAATAGTATTTGTTACATTAAATTCACTCTCAAATTTAAGTGGTTGATCTATGATGCATCTTCAAGATGCTATGTTTGTTTTTCTACTAGAAGACAGCTGCACTAGTCATCCTTTACACTAGTTAAGACTTCACAAAGACATTAGAATTTTGCCTGATATGTTGGAAACATGTATATTTTATATTATTTTTATTTTCTTATTTGAATGAAGGCATCAAATATGAGCAAGTACAATGAACAAACTGCCTTGATCCTTAGTGTTATATTTTGAACCAAAACAGGATAAATTGCATCCCTTAAAAAAAAAACAAAAGAAAACCAAAGATTCAGTTTGATTTACTGTGATAGTTAATGCTAAGCATATTCCAGGTTCTTTCTATCACGACCACTAAGAATACTACATACCATTATCATTGTTTATATGTGGCATAAATTAAATATACCACATTTACATATAGCATACACACATAAATCTATATAATATATAAATACAGTTATGTGTTTAACATTCTATTTAGCATTCTATTTATAACCAGAAGTTCTTTGAAAATGCTCTATAGTAACATCAAAAAGGGCATAGAATCACATGGAATTGAGAAAAATAACTGTATTTTGTAGTTAAACATAAAAGCCAGGAAACAGGTGCTCGGCTATGCAGAGGCATGTACTGATAAACTTTCAAAATAATAGAAATATATGCATAATAAAATATTATTCAACCTTAAAAAGGAAGGAAATTCTGGTACGGCATAAAACAGACAAACACTGGGGATTTTATAATACATGAAATGAGCCTATCCAAAAAAATACTGAATGATCTTACTTATACGCGGTATTCAAATTGGCCACTATTTATAGCAACAGTGGTATCCTAGAGTGGGAAAGAAGGGGAAGATTTTTTGTTGTCGTTGTTGTAGAATAATTTTAGTTCTGCAAAATTAAGAGTAAAGATAGATGCTGGTAAGGGTTGCACAACAGTGGAAATATACTTAATGCCACTGTACATATACAAGTACTTAATAAGGTACTATCATGATATATGTATTTCCCCATAATTAAGAATTCTTTTTAAAATACAAAGTTCACAGTTTACATAATACTACAAAGAGCATCATTTGATCAGAATCTGAAACTGGCATGCTGTAACTTACAGGAAAGATTTTGTAAGGCAATTCTGAACTTCAGGATTACATTAGGATCTTTTACAAGGTGAAATACACAAGCATATAGAAGCATAGGATGATCTATCCGCTCCAGTAGCCAGTCTTCTCCTTTTTTCGTATGACAGAAAGTCATAAGTTTAAAGTTCCATGGTACAAGCCCTACACTCCAGTCTTCTCTTACTACTGTGTCCACAGAGTTACAAGGAGGACTTTACTGTGTTCCTCCCTGTAAGATCCCTCTCACTCTCACACATCTGGCCATCCTTCCTTCCTTGCTTGCTTAACCATAGCTGATACACCTAACGACAAAAGTTCAAAAACAAGATAAAAGGAACCTGGAGCCCCATTACTGTGGAGCTCCATAGACACAAACCCCTCAAAGCAAGCCCACCTTCTAACATTACTACTATTTATGTACTTGTTACATGCTGCTAAACAGAATCTTTACATATGTCTTAGAAATCTCAAAGTGTGGCAAAAGTACAGTTACATATAAATACACTTATATACAATTCTGTGTAGTACGATTCAGTTGGGAAGACGTAAAACATGAAAATACCAGACCAAGTATCAAATGAAAACTGCAGAAAATACTCGTAGTATTTCTTATATAACTAGATACAGAGGGTGAATAGGTGAAAAAGAAGGTTTGGCACAGAAGAGACTTTTCTCTTTGACATAGAGCAATTGTAAGGAGTATGAGGCAAAAAGCACTGCTGACAAGAAGTGAAGTGTGAACACCAGGGAAAATAGGAGCTGCTCACGGGAGGTGCAGAGGTCATGCTTCTGTAGCAGTACCCAGGGAGCGTCTTCTCCCACTGATCCAGCTGGGGAAGGAGTGCCTGACTCAGGGATGAATTAGGATGTCATGGAAGTAGAAGACATGTAAGCAGTCTGTTCCAATCCAGTTTGTAGCAGAAACGAAACTGACATTCTGATGCCCATCTGTCTTTGGATCCTGACTCCATCTGTACTCTGAAGGGAACTAAGGAAGTGAGTTCCCTGACTCTTAACAATTATCAGACAACTAAGTATCAGCAGAAAAGAGTAAGTGACATATCGCCTGGGTTATGACCACAGAATTACTACGTAAAGACAAAAACACTACAAGATGACAAGACAGGCTGACGATACGACTTACTCAGACTCGGGAAATTCAAGGTAACCTGTAGCACTTTGTGAAAGAAATCTACAAATAACTACAGCAAAATCTGCAGAAAGAAAGCCTACCTGTGCTGTGTACTGGAAAATGTCAGCAATAATTTTCATGGACGGTTCTGGGGGGAAAATATAAGTATTTCTGACCATAAACTCCTTTAGGATATCATTCTGAATGGTGCCGGTGAGCTTCTCTTTTGGTACACCTTGCTCTTCCCCCGTTACTATAAACGTGGCGAGCACTGGGATAACTGCTCCGTTCATGGTCATGGACACGGACATTTTTTCTAAAGGAATTCCATCAAATAGGATTTTGGTGTCTTCTACAGTGTCAATAGCAACTCCTGCCATTCCAACATCGCCACGAACTCGGGGGTTGTCTGAATCGTAGCCACGATGTGTTGCCAGGTCAAAGGCCACAGACAACCCCTGCTGACCAGCTAAATAGAGGAAAACACAAGTATGTTAGAATCTAGTGTTGACGTAAATGGAAGCAGATGTGTCTCATTAAGTATACTGTTATCCTGTCCATCCTCATATGAAACAAATTTTAAAAATACTTGGGTTCTTAAGAACTGCCTGTGTCCAGGAGGCTAAGACAGACAAACTGAGCTGCCCAATCTATGAGAAATAATAAAAGCACCATAGTATCACTTATATTTGAGTTGCTTAAGCTGATGCATTCAATAATTTTTGTGTTTGTTTTTATTAAGTTTTTATTGAGATATTTTCAAAATTCATGAAAACTTCTAACCAATCACATATACTTAGTACAATTTAGTATGCATATAGTTTTTAAACTTTTTTTTGTTTTGGGGGGAGAATTTGTCGTTTTTTGGGGTTTTTTTTTTTTTGTTGTTTTCTTTTTTTTACTTTTTTGTTTTTGTTTATTTGTGACAGGATTTCTCTGTGTAGTCCTGGCTACCCTGTAACTTGCTCTGTAGACCAGGCTGGCTCAAACTTAAGAGATCTGCCTGCCTCTGCCTCCAAAAAGCTGGGATTAAAGACATGCACAACAACACCTGACTTCTCATTACAATTCAGAAGTGTGGTTTATCCCAAAGAATTTTACGCTTTTTACTTTCAACTCGTATCTTTCTGACCACACAAGTTGAAAGCATTCTTTTCTCAGTAAATTTAAGCACAAAATGAATGTCAATTCATTTACAGAAATGAATTGGTGTCCCTTATGTCATCATAAGCATCATGTCTCACATTAAAATCTTACCCTTAATATTGTCCTTATAGAATTTATTGCTTTCTTCCACAGTACTAAAGCCTGCATACTGACGGATGGTCCATGGTCTATAGGTATACATGGTGGGATACGGTCCACGTGTGAAAGGCTTCACCCCTGGAAGTTCCTCGGGTAAGTCCTTAGTATCCACCCTGGAATATAAGGGCTTTATAGAGATCCCCTCTGGAGTGTGCCATATTAGGTCTTCTGGGTTTTTGCCTTTCAGCTGCTTTTTGGCCAGTACAGCCCATTCTGGGTGAAGGGGTTGCTGCTGATGTAGGAGCCGTTTCCATCTGGAGGCTGATGTATCTTTTAGCGGCTTCAGGTAATGGGGTGATAACAAAAAAAGCTGATTCTTAGCTCTCAACATGATGAAGCATGGATACTCCCAAAAGGAAATGAGAACCAACCTAGGAGATTTTGGAGAAACAATATACATACATTTAAAAGTGTGAAGAAAAGGAATGAATATTGGTCTTACTGACGGGTCTTAGCCCCTTCCAACATATCTACAACCATAAAATGTAATTCTGACTATACCATACTCCCCACAAAGGCTTTCAAAGGTTATATCACGTGGAAGATGTAACATAGTATTTCAATTAATTTTCATTCAAAACCCATTTACAGAACATTTAGCTTATGGTAGATTAACATTGGTGTGTGGAAGAAAACACAGACAAATAGACTAGCAGACATCCAAGACCTGGTCTCTGTGTAACTGTCAAACTTATTTCTGTTTTGTCATCTGTACATTTTATGTAGTAGAAGTACTTAGAACATGCATGATTCACTGCATATGCCAAACATTCACCCACATGGAAGAGCAGCAAACTGTCTCAATGGCTGACTACTTGAGTGTCAAACAGCTTCAACATATAGAGCCTACAGCTTCAAAGAGAAAATCAGATGCAAATTTCATTAATATAGTTGAGACAAATATAAAATAGTAAAAATAGTGTAAAATAGTGTTTAACACTAATTAGGCAAAGTTAGTTTAAAATTCTATTTTTCATACCACGTCCGACCTATCAATTTAGTAATGCCTTGAATACTGCCAAATACTTATTATAGATCACAAAACAAGAAAAATAAAGCCACTGATGGGAATATTAAGTGTTTAAACTACTTTACAATGTAAATTTCCAATACATAAAGTGTCAAAAAAAAAAAGTTACCCCTTAAACTAAATAACAACCATCCTGGGATAGTTTCTATAGTGAAAGATAAAGCAGACATTCTATGGTGTTTTATCTGCACTACAGAAATAGAAACATTTCAAACATCTAAAATTAGAATAAGTGAATTACAACACAGACAAATGGCAGAATTTAATGAAACTATTCAAATAAGTTTAGAAAATAGGGAAAAAAATATTTCACACCAGAATTTACAGAGATATTCATTTATGACAGTACAGAAAAAAACAAAAGGAAGCCTTCAGGGTAGCTGCTGTGATCTGGAAATAAGTTATATTGATGTGTCATGTTTGTGGAGATTAGTATACCATGCAATTACAATTGTGTGTGCTTTCTCTATTTTGCCATTAATTTAAAAGGTAAACTTTTGTTCTGTATACTTTCTATGAAAGGAAACAGGTTCAAAAAATATCAGACAAAAGAATCAGGATACATCCAGTAAATGCAATACATGCGACTAGATTTTTTTAAGTTAGCAGAACAAATACAAACACAACAAAAACAATATGCATCTTTTAAAGCTTTTGTGATTTTTAACCTATTAAATCCAAGACAGCATCGTCGTCCGTTTTTATTTCAAGCCACTTAAGACTCTGAAAAGCCTAAAAAGTGGGTGATAGAAATTACGAGCTTACAACTATGATATTTCTGCAGTGATGCAGAATGTTAAAAGGAGTCTGAAAATTGTCTAAAACTAGAATGAAAACAGGAAGCATACCCATTTCAAACAATTTTGTCTTTTTGTGTTCTCCAGACAGGGTTTCTCTGTTCTAACTCTGGCTGTCCTGGAACTCGCTCTGGACACCAGGTTTGCCTGGAACTCACAGCGATCCACCTGCCTCTGCCTCCCTAGTTTTGAGATTAAAGGCCTGTGCCACCATTGCCTGATCTCAAACAAAATTTTAATGAATCTTTCTTCAAACTGGACAAATGATAAAACAGGGTCCCATCTAACAGGGACTTCCTGAAAAGACAAATGCCAAATCAGTGGAGATGAAAGCAGCACTTAAAAATAACAGTACCAGACAAGCTTTAATCCTTTGATCTTTAAATGTTTAAACCTTTAATCCCAGCACTCAGGATGCAGAGGCAGGTGGGAAGGCCAGGTCACTCATAGTGAAATCCTATCTCAAATACACACACACACACACACACACACACACACACACACACACACACACAGTGCTGTTGATGGCAGTAAGTCTTCTAAATTTTCTTTGAAGATCTATTTAAAAAAAAAAAAGAAAAGGGATTTCAAGCATTCAAAGAAGCAACATGTAAATTTCTTAATGAGGATTAGAATGTGTTAAAGCGAAATAATAAAGGCCATCCTCAAAACTCAAAAAAAAAAAAAAAAAAAACTCCAGATAAAAGTAATTTAGAAAAAGCCTGGAAGAGTTTAAAGTCTTTAATCACTGTGCTCCGGAGGCAAAGGCAAATAGTTCAAGGCCTGCTTGGCCTACAGGGCAAGTTTCAGGGCAAGGAGGACTACAAAAACAAAACAAAAACAAAAAAAAAAAAAAAAACCCGCCTACAAAAACAATAAATCAATAAACAATTTGAAAACAAAAATAACTCTTAAGTGTAACTGTTTACACATGGCTCCAAATTAACACTCCAGAAAAGCTGACCACTGCCACTGTAGGATTTCCATTCGTGGTAGTTCCACAGAGCATGAAAGTTATTAGGATAAAGGGATCATTAAACACCAAACTATATTGGAAGAAAACCAGCAAGTGGTTTAAAATTACACGCGCATGTCACTCTCTGAGTGGCGAAACTGAGAGATTTTTATTTATACTCTTATATTTTTGTATCAAATTAGACCCTCCTTTCCTTTTTCATCTCCTCCTCCTGACATCCCTTACTTTTTTGGTCCCAACCGCCTCTAGCAACAACCTAGCGATAAGCAGAGCCTCTTGTGAGCCTGGAACCAGCGGACCTGCTCTCACTACAAGCGACCTCTGCCGCGCGTGCGCGCGTGGGAAACCCGGGACCTGCGCGGATGAACCGCACGGAGCAGCGGTGACCTCGGAATTCCGACGGCCCAGCGGAAGAGAAGTCAGTCCGAGTGAACCCAACGTGAGAAGAAAGCAGGTGGGTTCCTCTCGCAGGGGTGACGGTAAAGGAAACCGCAGGAAAGAGCGAGGCGGAGCAGAAAGATGAACCTGACGTGCTCCACAGCGCCTACTCACAGGCCGCCGGGTGGATTCCCCGATCCCACAGCCCGAGCCCGGATCCCTGCGGGTCACCGGCGATCGCGGCTGGATCCTGCCAGCCAGTTCGATAGCGGAGTCGGGGGGTGGGGCGGGGGGGGCGTATCCAACACCGCCCTCGGCCCGGCCAATCCAATCCCGCCGCGGGCGCGTGTCTGATGACGTAAAGGACACCGCCCGCAGGCCCGCCCCCTGCAAGTGTGTCCGCTTTCGTCACAGCTACTTCCGGTTCCTGAGTGGATTGTGTGATGTTTTCCTTTTTTCTTCGGTTGTTTGGGCGCGAAGGTACCGAGCCGCGCTTTCTGGGACGGTGAAGAGACCGTGAAGAAAGCGCTGAGACGGATGCAGAAGGGAATGGATTTGGAGCCTCATGCCTTTGTGGTAAACTCCGTGTGTGTGTGTGTGTGTGTGTGTGTGTGTGTGTGTGTGTGTGTGTGTGCCCTTTAGATCTCCAGATTAGGTCTAAAATAAGTCGATTTAAAACTCATTCCAGCAAACCGGCAAGGAAAACAAAACCAACGTGCAAAAAAAAAGGAAGGTGCCTCAGACTTTTTCCCAGCTCCTCCCATAAACATTCAAGTCTGAGCCGACTGTTTGATGATGCAGCATACACTCTTCACCTTTTGAGTTGTCACGCCATCCGATGTATGCTGACCTCTTTTAAGGACTTCATTTCTCTTCTTCCTAGCTAACGTTCTAAAGATATCCCCACACCTGCCCAGAAGTGAATTTGATTGCATTTAGTGCATTGCATGCATAGTACTAGTTTCATATATGTGTCTACCTACCCACTATTAAGCTATGGTTTCGTATGGACCTGGGAACATTGAGGTAATTATATATATATATGTGTGTGTGTGTATGTATGTATGTATATATATATATACACACACATATATATATATATATATATATATACACACACACACACTGATGTTGTCCCAGTGGCGATATAAATTATGACCCTTCTTTGAATTCTTATAATCTCTCATGGACTGTTCAAGTTTTGTGTATTCTGTACTGCCATTTCAGCCCTAAAAAGAACCTGACATTTGTACTATTTTATCAATGGAAAATCTTAATTGGTTTGCTGGATTTGGGGATAGTAAGTTTTTATTTCATTGGGATTTAGAACCTGGACTACTAATCTCCATTTGCTTTTTCTTAACCACCATGCCACTGTCAACCTGGGGCATTTTTTGACCCAAGGGATATTTGACAGTGACCGAAAACAATTACGGTTGTCAGTGCTTGGGAATGGGGTGATTCTAGTATCTGTGAATAGAGATGAGAATGCTCCTAACTTTCTTACAAGCCAGACTTTCACAACAACCAAAAATATGCAAATGTTAATGACAATGAGATTGAGAAGTGTTTGCACTATAATCTGTTACGTCAGGTAGAGAGCATTTTGCTTTGTCTTGCTTTTTGAATTTCTGATCAGTCGATACTGATACTTAATATTATTGACTACATTTTAAAATAAATATCAGTCAACCTCACAGACCATTCAACACCAGCAGTGAATCCTGATGTAAACTATGAGTTGGGGCAATGTCAGTGTATCTTCCTTCACTTGTAACCATTGTACCACGTTGATGGGGGATGCTAATGGTTGGTGAGGAAACAATGATTAGAAATGGTTAGTTAACATATGAAAATACTTTATACTTTCTCTGTAATTTATTGGAATTTAAAACTGGTCTGTAAAGCTAACCCATTTTAAGTATTCACTATTAAAAAATGAAATTCAAATGACATGGCTAGTTATTTTTGTGGTTGGATCTGATATACATGAAATTATTCTGTTAAATTTCCACAGAAATTTTATTCTCAACTTCTGTATTTGAAAATAATCGTGCAAAATGGTTTGTACCACATCTGGAATAGTACTCAGTTAAATGTTACTGAGTATATACTATCTGGAGAAAATGATTGACAACCAAACTGTGTCAAATGAGAGTAACAGTAGCCCACCGACTTGTATGGAGACATTGAAGAAAAGTGATTTGAAAGGATTTGGAAAGATGGGGGCTCGTAAGTTGAGAGAATGAGCAGAGATAAGCTAGAAAACAATTCAGATAGAGGGTACAATGTGTACGTGAGAGACAGAATTACTCAGTGTATTATGAAAACAAGTCTAGCTAGAGAGGAAAATACAGTGTAAGAGTAACACGAGAGGATGGGAAGCTAAGTAGGGCTAGATTCTTAAGGACTATAAATAAAGAGTAAAGAGTATAGACGTTATACATATTAAGTGAATATTTAATAACATATTTTGTTCCGAAGTTTAGGATTGCAAATGATTTAGTTGGCCTGGCTTGTGTATTTTCTATACAGTTGAAGATACATCGACTCAGGCACATGCACCAGACTGGCAAGGTGGTTCTGGGAGCTTAGATAAGTGCCTCTCCATGTTGACCTTTCCATCCCTTGGTGACCAGTTTTCAAGAGCAGGTGTTTCCAAGCACAAGGAAGTTGAAGTTGCCAATCTCTTCCTATTTAGGAAGTTTACTAGAACAGAGTCACTTCTATCATATTCTACTTCTCAAAACAGCTGCAGATTCTGCTTTGATATAACATAGAGTGTTATATACATAATGTGTATATACACTTTTGTTAGATTGTGCCTAATTTATAACTTGTCCACTCATTTCGATAAAATATAGTAATACGTAACCCATCCCTCTTTTTATCAGAAATGAGTTTGATTATAAAGGTAAGCAGAAAGCCGGGAGTGGTGGCATACTCTTGAATTCCAGCACTCAGGAGGCAGAGGCAGATAGATCTCTGTGACTTTGAGGCCAGCCTGGTCTCCAGAGTGAGTTCCAGGACAGCCAGAGTTACAACAGAGAAAGGAAGGAAGGAAGGAAGGAAGGAAGGAAGGAAGGAAGGAAGGAAGAGAGGGAGGGAGGGAGGGAGGGAGGAGGAACAACAACAAAAGAACATAAGATCCTTTTCCCAAATTCTCAAGACATGCTTTAGAACAATGACATGTAGTCTTTTAAACAAAACATTGCACAAAGCTTTCTTATTTTCCTGTTTTTGTTTTTCTCATCTTTGCAGACTATGTGTCATTGTAACTGTGCTGTTTAGATCAAAATGCCTGGTAAAGCAAAAGCTTCTAAGAAAAAATCTCAACAGTTAAAAAGAAATTCACAACAAAGACCTGAGAATGAGGTAATGAAATATCAAATCTCTCATTTAGATGAATCACCTTGACTCTATCTCTTTGATTAGAAATACCGTCTATTCTCTTAGAAGAAAAGTATATGAAAGCTAAAAGTCAGTTTTGGTACAAATTGTAATTCATATCATCCACTTTGATGCATTCTTTCTTTATAATATATACCCTATCTGTAGAAATAGCAGTATAATTTTTTTCTGTTTATTACTCTTCAGTGTACATGGAATATATGTTTCAAAAAATTTCTTTTGATGTTTCATTCTTCATATATCTTTAGGTTGGAAACACAAGAAAAAGGAACAGAAGTCATGCTGGAGATCCGTCCTCTACAGGTGTCGCTTTTGGGTGTCTTGTTTAAAGTGTCTTTGACCGATTCTCAAGAAAAAAAAAAATCAGCATCTTGGTTATGAGTTCAGCCATAGTAAAAGGTGGTCATAAACAGCCACATTCTTTTTAATTTTTCCATCAAATATATAAAGGTTTATCTGCCACATTGGTAGAAACCAAAAATCAAATCATTGTCTGCTACTCTGAATTGCTCATCTCTTACATAAAGACAAACCTGTTTCTTTGTCTTCAAGACAGCTGTGAAGTTAGTGCTGCCGGTACTGTATTCATTTATAATCACTATCTTAAGTTTGGTAACGTAAATTGGTTTGAAGTACTCACGTTCTCCTAAACATCATTTCTTTATAAGATTCCTCTTACCTTTCAATGTTATTTCATTTTACATTTGATTTTAAATACAGATTTTATATTTCCCAGGGCACCATGTTTTTTTTTTTTTTCTTTTATTATTTCTGCACTCTTGTAACTTGCAAAAATACATCCTGACCACCAGTACTTTAGCTTGTTGCTTATTCTTGTAAGTAGAACAATACATTATTTATTTCTTCTAGCAAACACTTTTGAGGTTTTATATTCCACATTGATAAGAACTAGAAAGCAAATCATTGTTTCCCCACTCTGAATTATTCATCTCTGATATAAAGATATGTTGGTCAATGTCAAATTGTAGCTTGTTCTCTTTTTCAATGTTTGATAGAAATAATTTTCCAATATTTTTATGGAAATTCTTAGGAATTGAAGTCATTTTTTTCCATTTTTTTCAGAAGCGAATTTAAATAATTATAGTTTTATTAATTAAAAAATATTTGTATTACAGTGTCATTTAATAGTACATTAGTTATCACCACAATGGACAAATTTGTTTTCAGTAACTGATGTGTTATAGCTACAGTAAGGTATGAATTACTGAGTGTTTTAATCTCATAATGCTATTAATGTTCTTTAGATTGAAATCATTTTTAAGTAAAACTACAAACTTCTAGATTATTTAGTCTCTCTTGTATTACCAATAACAGGTATTCATCTAAAACGGATAAAAATAGCATCCAACAAGAGAATGACCTGGAAACCTCTTCCAAAAAAATACTGAAGAATATTTGCAAAATATGATGGAATCAGTAATTCTGTAAGTTTAAAATGTTTTCTTTTCAACTCTTAACTCCTACTTAGGAATTTACTATTTACATTTTTCTAAATGTCACTACATATTTTAGTTAGTTTTTTCATGGAGGTAACAGAATGCCTAACATAAACATCTTAAGCAGCAGAAAGATATTTAGGTTCACCATTTTGGAAGGTGATCCATAGTCCTTGGCTCCATTTATTCTGAGCCCCTATGAGGCAGAACATCATGGCAGTGGGAGCATGACTGCAGGAAACAGCACAAAACAGGTACCAGGGGCCAGGGCCACTTAAAAACATACCACAAGACCCTATATACTTCCAGCCAGTTAAAATTTCTACAAGCTGAAGTCCATATGTTCAGCACATTTATTTACCAGTGGCAAAGATATCAAATTTGAAAACATGATAGTATTTTAAGGCAATAAAGTATTTTTCTATTTCAGAAGAAGATATATTCATTGATTTGTGTTTGGCATCAGCCTTTAACAGAAAAAGATTTTCTTAATAGTAGAAACTTGGGATTCTATCAGTAAAGTAAAAATCAAGTCACTGTGTATTGATTTGTGATCTATAGAATTTTAAAATTGTCCTGTCAATATTGATTCTTCGGAATTTGTGTTCACAATAACACTTTCTATGAAAATTACTGTGTTATACTGGATACAAAGAAACTAAGAGAAAATGCTGTGGTAAAATTGAACTGTATCAGAAGAGTCAGGTTTATGATTTATTATAATACAATCTGATTCAAAGAAAATGTCAATGTCTTGCTTAAAGTATTTTATGGGTAATAGAGGAGAAATGCTATCTGATTACTGTGTGTGTGACAAAATGTCAAAAAACAAAACCTACTATTTTGCATCAATATAACTGGCAACAATAAAATGTAGATACACAATACTAAAAATCTTAAATGAATTTTAATTAAAGGTAAGCTATGGTGGTTTAAAATGTATCTAGTATGAATGAGAAGATGAGTGGTTCTGCCAAGCGGGTGAGGATGAACACATGAAAAGTTTTTTGAAATACAGATTGTATTATACTGCAAACCACTGTTTATTCAGTTTCTCTTTTTCCTTCAGAGAAATTTTTAAACAAACACATGAAAGGAAAAGAACAAATTCAGTATCATCTCAATCACTTGAAGAAAAGGTAGTACACTATTGGAAATGATTAAATTATAATTATTTTTAAAGTGTGATTTGCTCCTATGTTCTAAAATAGATTTTTATGGAATATCCTTTTTCATTACTTTTTAAAGGAAGTGAAGTTTGAAAATACATATTTATTCTTCCTTAGTCTACGGCTACGTGTATTAATTAAACACTTTTCAGAGAATGTATACAAAACAATATGGTCATTATATAACTTTTATTGTCATATTTCACTGTTCTGTGTTCTGTGTCAGTATTTGAAAAATACTTGATGACTTTAACTCCTTTATACTTTAATTTTAACAATTTGAAGTAATAGTTCATAACTCTAAATTTGTCTTCTGTTTTTCATCGCTATTGTTTGCTCTATTGTTATATCCTATTTGTTCCTTTCACCTCTGTCTTTGTTAGGCTTTCTATTGCTTTGATGAAACACCAGGACCAAAAACAACTTGAGAAGGAAAGGGTTTATTTCACCTTCAGCTTATAAATTGATCACTGAGGAAAGACAGGGCAGGAACCTGGAGGCAGAAACTAGAGCAGAAGCACTGGAGGAACCCTGCTTACTGATTTACTGCTTATGGCTTTCTCAGTCTGCTTTCTTATAGCACCCAGGACCACCAGCCCAGGGGTGGCAGCACCCAGAGAGTGATCTCTACCCTCCCACATCAATCATCAATCAAGAAAATGCACCACAAGTCAATCTGCTGGGGCCTTTTCTCAATTGAGTTTCCCTCTTGTAAAAGGACTATAGCGTATATCGATTGACATAAAACTA
The DNA here is from genome assembly GCA_026225945.1 of Cricetomys ansorgei. NCBI lineage: Eukaryota > Metazoa > Chordata > Mammalia > Rodentia > Nesomyidae > Cricetomys > Cricetomys ansorgei. The sequence goes on along the minus strand of JAMJFZ010001762.1, from coordinate 1,459 downwards.
GCCCACACAACCTCATATTGTATTGTTCAATTATTTACATAAAGAAGAAGTATAATTTTTTTCAGAGATTGCTCTTAATCTTATAGTACACATCGCTAATGCGGGCTGCTTTTCAAATGCCTTTTAAAAGCCACACCAACACTGGTGATTTTGGTAAATACTTTTCTCTTAGTAAACAACTTTTTCTTGCCATACAAAAATGTTTTACATTTTAGTTTCAGGCTTGAAAGAAATATTTGTGATCTGGTTCCTTTCATGTGAAGGCTCATTTGCTTTAAGAATGATTCTCAACCCAAAGAAAGAGTGGCATAGGTTAGTAGGACAGGTGTGGGAATGTATTGAGAGAAGTGGGAAGATTAATGAACTACTGGAACTTAGCTCATAGAGCAGTTATTAGAGTCGTAGCCTAAGAGTGAAGAACTATGAGCATATCCAGAAGAGAAAAGCGTAAGCTAATACTAAATATAGCAATTCTGTTTTAATATAGGTCACACAGTCATCATATATAAGATAGTAAAGATAATAAAAATGTATAGTGATCACTCTGAGTTTATCAAAAAAGATATGTTCAGCAGTCAAGTGTTCTCTTCATGTGGAACTAATTCAAGACTCGTCTCTTTCCTCTCTATCTTACCATTATAACTTTGAGTTATTAATTTTGAGGTTCACATACCAAAGAAATGGGTTTCATTATGGCATTTTCATTTATTTGTGCCATTGTATTTTAATTTCCATTCGTTGCTTTCCCCTGTCACCCCTCTAACCATCTAGCTGATTCCATTCCCTCCCAACCTCCATGCCCCCTTTTGCTTTCTTAAAACTCCAGTACACTTTTTCCCCTCCCTAAGATCTCTTCTTCACCTCTCATTCATTTTCTAATTAAATAACACATGTAGACAAATCGTACCTGTTTTCCTCTGACATTCAGAATGTAGATTTAAAACTCATAATCTGAGAGGTGTAGAGATAATTCAGTTGGTAAATTGCTTGCTGTCTATATGTATGAAGAACTAAGTTCAATTCCCAGAAGCCACATAAAAAATCCAGGTTTGTAATCCCAGAACTGGAAAGGCAGAAACAGGAAGATCCTTGGGGTTCGCTAGCCAACCAGCCTAGCCCAATCAGTATTCGCTAAGTCAGTGAGACATTGTGCCTCAAATAAAACAGGTAGATACTACCTGACCAATAATGCCTGGGTTTTAACCTCTGGCTTCTACATACATGTACATCTGCACACATATAGTTGGCAAATTAATCATACACAAATTAATCTTACTTCTACTCATACATCAGTTATAACATCAAATCCTATCTAGAACTTCGAGTAAATTTAACAGCATTTCTTTAATATATTTTAAAGATTTACTCTAAAGATTACTTTATGACTAAAAAGTGATCAGTTGATGTGTTTGAGTACATCAACAAGTAAGATGGATAGAATAAGTGTGTTTAGGTTTCT
>JAMJFZ010001761.1:2500-84650 GCA_026225945.1 Cricetomys ansorgei | reverse complement strand
AACCACAACAATGCCTAGACCAGCAAGATATCCATAATGGTGCAACAGTAGCTCTTTTATCATGGGTATAATCAACAGCTATCTAACTTGACTTAAGGCCTATTCAGCAGAATGAAAGTCATGCCTGGTTCCATAAGTTTACCCAACTACCTGTAGCTGAAAAGTCATAGACCCTAGAGAAGAATTTATTATTTAATTTATTAAACCTATGTAATGTCTAAGTATTTTCTAAAGAGTTACCATTGTACCCACAGTTAAGTGTGGCTCTCACCCTTCATCAGAGTAGATTCTTTTCAACGGATGGAAACTATTACAGAGATCCCAAACTGTTAAAAATGCAGAGAAAGAGTGACTATGGGGTCAGTACCTACATCTACAATGGAGACCCTACACCTAAGGCTCAGGGGAAATCAAGGATGAGCCGGCAGAAAGGTTCTAAGAGTCAGAGACCCAGGATGTCTGCTGTTAGATAATATCCCATAGGCAGGCAGGGGTAATGCATACAGGAACTCTTAACAATATAGTTATGTAAACAAGTTCCACAGAGAATGCACCTGTGTCTAGTTTCTAGTCCTCTAGTCTCTTTCACCTATGTTATCAAGCTACCAGTATTCATCATATAGTTCTATCTGGATGAAATTGTCTAATTTTAATCAATTCCTTATAGGCCCACCTATGAACACTGTAGCTGGGTCATTGTTACATTAATGATACCATAAAATGAGGAATGCATTTCAACTTGATATTTGAAATGTACAAACTAATTCAAAAGGAGTTTCAATACATATTGATTATTATAAAGTATTCTCACCATACTTTCCTCCCGTAGACAGTTCTCCCAAAATGAGAGCATTTCAATCTAACATAATTTAACTCAGTCCTTTCTTAAATTATCCAATATTATACTCTATCCAAATTTTATACTCTATATCTTTTGCTGTCTGAGGAATAAAAGGTATTAAAATGTCTAAAATAAATACTTCTGGTATCTTTTAAAACAGTTGAGTAATTGCTGGTTAAAATAATCTGTATGTTTCAAAATTACTAGAGGTATACAAAATTTCCCACACATAAAAATGGTTAATATTTAAACACCTGGAAATACTTAATGTCCTGATTCAATTATTGTACATTGTAAACATGTATTGAATTATCATAATATACCACTATAAAGATGTATAAATGTGTGTCTCAATAAAAAAATCACATTCATACAGGTACACATAAATATAGATATTGCACACATATGCACCCCTATACACACATACACATGCATACATACATGCACACATATGCATGTATACATCCACCCATTATTTTCCCAGGTATATTCTTTTACTAACAGGAAGTTTTACATTTTCAAGATTTGCCAAAATTATAAATCAAATCGTTTTAAGGCTTCCGAAGCTGATGAAAAAACACAGCATTTCTGTAACTGTGAGACTCTCAGTAGACAAAACTGAAATTTCCTTGTAATACGCTAATGACTGGGATGTTAGTTTCTCAAACTTTTCATAAAAGTCATAATGTTGCACAGGACTAGCCTGTACCCACTGGACAGTATTATTTTATAATGGACATATTATCAAGGTTAATCAGAAACTTTTCCTTTACTAAGAGAAATTAAATCAGACAGAACAGCAATTCCACTAAATCATTAGAGTCATCTCTAATAGGATCAGAAAATCTGAGGGGAACAAGAAAAAGTAATGGATATAAATGTCGTACCAACAGATGTCAGAAGTAATTGGCAGAAGGAAGAGTGCCAGGGACAGGAGTAGAGGAAGCAAAGAGGGGTAGCTGGGGAGTGAAACTAAAGAAAGACTGTAGTAATATATATGTATGCAAATGTTCCAGTGCAACATCTTTCTTTGTAAACAAATGAAAACTAATGCAAATGGAAAGGCTGTCATAAATAACATAAAATTATAAAATCTGAAACAAACATAGTTCATTAATTCAATTAATCCTTTTTTGTTAACTTTCCTATATTTTATAACATACTTTTGTATTCCTTCTTTGTATGATACAGATTTTCATATTTCCCATGAAAGACTTTAAAAAGAAAGTACAGCCTTTTCTCTAGCATAGATGGCTGGTATTTGTTTTCCATCATTAGTTATTTAGAAGAGATTCATTCATCTTCAAGTTTCATTGTCAGTATATATAAATGTTTAGAATTATTGTAAAAAGTGATATTTTCTTTAAAATTTTTACTTTAAATAAACTGTGCTATTGGATAGTTTGGCAAACTCTAGTCATGGCAGAGTCACTTCAAAACCCACATGTCTTTTACTCTTCACTTTCTCCTTGTAAATCAGGACAGCTTCATATCACAGAGTGGCCTGGGTCTGGCCCCTGTGTGTCATAGCAATGGGTAAGCTAACATTCATATAGAGTAGGAATTTTATATAGAAGTGTTTGGTGAAATACAAAAGCCAGTCCTGTTCTATTAATATGCCCTAAAAGTATGCTCTATTATGCTTCCCATTACTTTTACCCCAAACACTGTGGCCTCATGGTCATGCAAAGGTTTAATCTTAAGATAAAGGGAAATTTAGAATGGAAAGAGTTAGCCTTTGTTAGCCTTAATTTAAACGTCATAATTTAAAATGTTTTACAAAATCAAAAATGCATATAAGCATATAGCTACAGCTCCTTTAGTGACCCATGGAAGGGATTTGTATAAACGAAGGCCCTGCCACATGTGTATGGTCTTCACAGAAATCATCTCTGTATTGTGGCAAATGCCTTCCTTATTTTGAAAGTTAGCAATGATGAATTTTTCATACTATAACTGTATGGATAAATGCTAAAGTACATTGGGGAGAAAAAGCATACCTGATTACATTATTTTTTATTGAATGCCTTTTCTTTGTTGGTTAGGCATCTAGGCAGGATTTGAAGATGACCTGCATAAAGATCTGAATAGAGAAATACAATGGCAAGATGGTATAGAAAGCTGAGCTTCACAGTCACAGCCTGCAGACACCTGTCTAGGTGGCCATGTTTCCATCTTCTCCAACCAGTCATGCAAGACCAATACACTATCTCCAAAGCACTCAACAGTACTTTATTAGTAAGTGTCTATTTCTCTAAATCTCCCTAAATCATCCTCTTCTTTCTTTTGTGTGTATTGCTGGAGGGGTAGGCCCAGCTTCCAACGTAGAAACAACCGGAGAAAGCCAAATATGTACCCTATCTCATCACATACTGTGCTTCACTTTTTGATTCTTTTTGTTTTGGTTTGGTTTATTTCAGAGACTCTCTAATGAAGCTCAAACAAGCATCTAATTTTAATTGAACCGTCCTCCTTTCTTCACTATAAACCTTTCCACCCTACTGTCTACCTTTAAGACTTTGTCAAAAACAAAAGGCACTGAATGTTCCTTTGTACCAAACTCAGAACAACTGGCTTTGCTTGTTGACATTTGGATGCTCTTTGTTTATTCCCACACCTTTCGAGGCTCGTGGCAAATTGCCTACCTTGATAAGAATCACAGTCATGTTCGAATGGAGAAGAATCAGTGGGCCAATTTCTATGACATCCTAGGAGTGAAGAACATTGCATACTGTGTACATGCAGACATGTACAGTAGGGAAATCAAGAAGTAAAGTCTTTGAGGAACAGTGGTTACACAGAAGGCTATTACATACAGTATGGGAACAGCATAGATCAGGAAAGGAAACAAGGTTTGGGGTAAAACCTAAAGAAACTGATTTCTTTACAATACAATAGTTAGATGCCTAGAGGAGTAAAAGCATGTTCCTTAGAGATAATGATTGTGCTTGTTCCAATTTCAAGATTATATCTTATACAGCTCTGGGAGCAAATTTTGAACAAATAAAATAAACTTTTAAAGAGCCCTTAAGCATCTCATGAAAAAGAAGTGTTACTTTGGAGATGGTATATAGTAGGTTCTGGTCCATGATTGTATCAAGAAGGTGTGTTAATCAAAACACAATGCATTCTCATACTAAAAGTAGTCTGAAAATTAGAAGCATTGAAGGTTCAAATACTTTTGGTCTATGGGATTCTCTGGGTTATTTAATGGATTTTACATGGTAGCAAAATGGTCAATTCATAGCTACTTTGGCCATCATAGCATGGTGGCTGAGAAGAGCCTTAGATATAGGAATATCTGTCAAGAAGTCCATAGATCTACAGGAGTGGAATCAGGAATTGGGCACAGTAGAATAAGAATTTCAATGCCAAGAAGTTGGCTTCACCTTAAAGAAGCCTTCATACCATAAGGCTAATAAGCTTTCCATTCATCCCTCTCTTCTTTCCTTCTTTCTTTCTTCCATCTTTTCCTGCCTTTCTCCTTTAGTCTCTCTGCTTCCCTTCTTTCCATCCTTCCACCTCAGCCCCCTTTAAATGGTAATTTTAATTATTTCTACTTCATAGACAGAAAATTGAATTACAGTCGTATTGAAAGGAAGGAGAGGAGGAGGAGAAGCAACTACATACTTGTAAACTTTTAGTTTTGCGTTTTTGAATTTTGTACCTGGTAAAATAAAATGATAGCTAAAGGACTCTCCAGGAAACACTATCTGGACATAAGGTTCTGACATGATGTGTACCATTATCATGTGAATAAGGGCCAAAACTTTGGGAACTTTCTCTGCACAGTTTCCTAAGTGGCACACATGGGAAGATTCCTCATGGTTGTCAAACCACATATTTGACAAAAGTTCTGCTTTTGGGTATTATTAGTTGAGCCCTAAAATCAGTATTTTATAGTGATATGCCAGGAGTAGAAAAGTATTACCACAATCTTAACAAAAGAAATTGCCCAAATCTGACCGATAAGTCATATTAATGATCCACATTTGTAGCCAAATGTCAACTCTTTGTTTTTCCTAAATGGTTTGTTAGAATCCTGTCATTAGGTTTCCTATGACATCTGTACAGTTAATTCATGATAGTTTTGTCAGTTTGCCAAGAGGAAAAATAATAACAACAATAATAATAATTAATAATAATATAATAAGAATAATAGAATGTTTAAGATCATAAATAAGCAATGTAGTAGGGCTGAAGAGCTACCAAACAGGCACAGTTCTTAATCATAGCGGAGAATACATGGTCGCTGTTTAAGAAAAGACTTCACACAGCTAGACAGACCTGCTGGTTCAATATCCACTGGCTGCTGGACAGACCCCATAGTCGCAGTCAGGAGTATGTCTAAATAGCCTTCCATTGTTCTCTCCTATAGATGTTTTTCTCTCCTACATTTCTCAGTTGGAGAGGTTTTAGTTTTGAGTAATGATTATCTTTCTCACTTGTTTTTGTCTTTTTTCTTTCCCACTTCACCAAATGGCCTCATCTGCCAGTCACAATTTTTGTGGTCTGCAATTCTGATCACTTTTAAATGAATCCCATGCTGGCTTTGGTAATCATAATGTCATTTACAATTTACCACTAAACACGTTTATTCAGTTAGTAGCACACGGGAGAAAGAGAACTCCATATGAACTCACCGTGAAAGGCTTAATCTGATTATTTCCTCATGAAAATCCAGGCAGGGGTGCTTGTAAGAGGGACTGAAAGGAGAAGGAGAGAAAGCAAGGCATGGCCACAGCTGACTTTGATAATCAATGGGAATAGATAAGTGATACAGCCTGTCAGGGCCGCCACTCGGTTACCCCAGGGCATTCCTCTCAAAAAGGCAGGAGTGGACAGGTCATAATGAATGCTGAGTGACCGGTGAGTATTAGTTTGGCATATGCGGTTGCATTCATGGTGGGCAGGCACAGTGACAAAATCCAGAAGCTCCTCTTTAAGTGCGGGAAATTTAACCAAGCAGGTTGTATTTGTGTATGCACATGTGCACACAAGCACTTGTTTCGTGTGTCTTTCACCTTCCTAAAATATCCTGCACACACAACACACTCTCTCCCTCTTTCCACAGACTAGAAGCCTTAGACCTAACCCCAGGAAAGGGGGAGAGCTGACTGTGTCTGGTATAGGAGGAGAAAGAACAGTGTGTGCCCCTATTGTGTGTATGTGTGCAAGTGTCTGTGTGTGTCTGTGTGTGTGTGTGTGTGTGTGTATGTGTGTATACTCAGGTTGCTTCCAGGGTTCTAGCAAATATTAACTTTGTGTCAATATTTGTCCTTCCTGACGTGAAATGAGGATTTTCCACCTCATTTCACGTTTGAAAAGAAAATATGCCAAAGGGGTCATCTCTGCTAGAGAAAAAAAATTAACAGAAAGAAAAAAAAAATAAGAAATAACTTCTATCTTTTATTTAGAAAAATGGATCAGAAGGAAAGAAAAAGAAGCATTTCTAAAATGAATGCTTTGACTCAAAGGCACATAAAATCCTTCCATCTTCCCATTTTCAACAAAAGAGAAAAATGTATATGTTTAAAATAGAATGAAATACATCAACATTAATGATTTTTTTCCTCGAGGTTAATGCCACCATTTCCCTCCACAATATTTCTTTTTAGCCATCCTGTGATGTATTTCACAAATACCCAAAAGTATAGGGGATGTTGACATAAACAAAATATATAATCACTCGTTTTCAAGAGATGAAAGTAAATAATTGACAATTCTCTTTTGCCAAACAATATTTATAGTGCATCATATCCAATTTAACAAATACAAATGGGCACAGATCAAATGAGCAAGGACAAGTTGAGTTGCCCTCCATTTATGTATGTTGTTACAAATCCTTGGGCTATGGGGAGGACACTCTGAATTCTCAAAACTGTGCTTCTCAACACTCAAAGAAAGCAATAGATATATTTGAAGGTACTGAAGGTTTTCACTTATTTCATATACAATGAACAGAATGTTTTGTTTTCAAACTGGGAAAATGTTAACTAAAATTACATCTATAGAGTTTTGAAGTAATGAATGTGTATTAGATTTATTTGGTAAAGAAAAGTTGAGTCAGGTGGCTGTGGCACACGCCTTTATCCCAGCACTCCGGAGGCAGAGGCAGGAGGATCTCTGTGGGTTTTAGGCCAGCCTGGTCTACATAGTGAGCTCCAGATCAGCCAGAGTTACAACAGAGAAAACCTGTCTCAAAATACAAATCAAAACAAAACAACAAAAAAAAAAGTTGATACTGTTCTTACATGTAGTATATTCAATATCTAAAGGAAATATAATGATACTAGATTAATGTCTAGAACTTGAAATTTTTAAGGTCTACTGACTGACAATATGTCAACTGTAGTTATTATAAAAGTAATGTGTATATTATACATGCATACTACAATCTTATAAACAATTTAACAGTCATGGTGGTAGTTATAAATGTAGAATATTTATCAGTGTAAAAATTTGAGAATCGTTGTCATTGGTTTGAAAAAGTACATCATGTATTCAGTGTTTAGCCCTGGAATGTCAAAATTCATGCCTTTCTAGACTGGCTTTCACAATCAGCTAGAGAGTGAGTATCACTTGGGAGCATTATCAACTTTGACACCATTTTCAATAAGAAAGACCATCTAACAGCAAGTGACAGGTGTAGTGTTGTAGCTCTCAGTGGTTGCAGGACATGAGACACACAAATATTATGACAATCCGAAGGTAAGGATAACCATGCTAGCCAGATGCTACCCTGTGAGTATGAAGGAGGCTGTGGGCGTCAGGAGCAGCCCAACACAACCTCTCTGAGCAGGTTCACCAGTGCTCTTAGTACTTGGGACACCTTTCCAAAGTAACTGCAGAGAAACAGAAAAGCACAAGGAACCTGCAACAACACAAAGCAAGCTTGCTTGGCGGAACATCTGCCTTCATCATGTGAAACTGGTGGGCATTTCAGAGTATGTTTTATATTTAATAAGAGCATGAGTTTAAGAAAGATAATGATGTGAGGTAGGATAAGTGCTGAAAGACATTGAAGGGGCAAGGTAGCAGAGCAGTGACATATGGATTCAACTGTTCTTCCTTCTGAACCAGTCTTTTTTTTTTCTGTAACTTTATTGATAGGAGAACATTCGAACAAAACCCAGGGACTATTTCATCTTATATTTTCTTTACTGAAATTTCATTATTTACACACTACTTAAAATAATAAGTGGCTTAGTATTTTTGTGGAAGGATTTGGGGGATAAAATTTCACCTACAAACATCAATGGATATGGTCCCAATTACGAAATGTATTATTTGAATACTACATTGAAAACATCCCCAGCAAATACAGGCTCAGGAAGTAAGCTCACTGAGAGATCAGGTTTAGCACCAATTGCATCCTGCCTCCTCCACTTTGAAGCTGTGGGTAGGCTCCTTGTCCTCCCTCGGACTCAGTTTTCTCCCGTGTAAAGGGATTAACAGTTGCACCTGACTCCTGGGCTGATGCACACTTGTAAGTGAGATAATATATGTTCAGAATCCAAACTGACACCCTGTCAAGAAATACACAATGTTACATTCTCCATATCTGCAAAAGAAGCATGTTGACAATGACTTCACATTCCTCTTTTGGTTTTTCCCTCACCTCGAGCAAATATTTACTTTGTAATAAGTGTTGAAACTATTCATTCTCATGTACAGAGTTAAAAGAGACAAGGTGCAGGTATAAAGAGTCACTAAAAAGGCTGACCTAATAATGTATATTTTTAGAAAGTGTGGACAAGGGAAGTACCCATACATGCATAGAAATGTGTGTGCATGTGAGCTTAGGTAGACAGCTATTTTTCAGCCACTGAAGAAAACAACTCCACCCTGAAAATCCAGGATGATTTTCACTTTCATCCATTCTCCATTCCTTCCTTTTGGCCTACCCTCCCCTTCACAACATCCCTTCTCTCTTCTCTCTTCTTTTGCTAGCAAGCCTTGTCTGCTGGCTTTAGACAAAGCCGTGTTCACAGCTGAACTTAAAGAAGGGACAGCCAACATCATTCTTTTCAAGTGTAATTCCTGGCACACTCTTTCCTCAGAATGATAAAGTTATCATCTCTCAAACCCCTGTTTTGAAGCAGCCACAGTAATTCTGCTAGATGCCAAAACTGAAATGAATGGGACAGTGCTGTGGCCTGCTCTGAGCTGTGGCTATAATGAGATTTGAATGGGAAGCCCCGGACACAATAAATCTGCGCCATATGTGACCATTTCCTGTGTCAGTTCCTTTCTCATAACCAGTGGAGACTTCTTTCCCCCCTCTTGTGACCCCACACCATGACTCTGAAATCTTTCATGGCTGCTTATGAGCCTCAGGCTTTTTACAGCAGTTGTATAAATAAATGAATTTGACAGCAAACATCATAACAGTTAGCAGTAATGTGTGTTCACCAGAAGTGCCTATACTACCCGCTGGAGAAATGGCACAGGAAACAGCTTGTTTTCTTACCTAAACAAAAGTAGTTTCATTTGACAAGTGGTGAAAGAATTAGTCAAATTAACGTGAAATCCACTGGGACTATTTTTGCCAACCTGCCCGACTAAAGAGAAACTTTCTCTTGCAATGCCTGTGACTCACAAGAGATAAGTCTCCTCCTCTTATTCTGCCGTAAAAATCTAGTCTGGGAATACAGAACCTTTGACTGGTACATGTTAATCTTAGGTTCAAATCTGGACTGTCAGGTATGGGATCTTAGGTAGAGCAAAAGGTTTCTAAGCCAGCTATGGAAGAAAAGCCACATATGATCTTTGGGATAAAAAAGGATGAGAGGTGGCCATCAATACACAGCTCACTTGTTACCTAGAGACAGCAAACCAAAACATCTGAGTGGTTCCTTCCTTCTTTCCTTTTACTGAGTCTTTATTCAAGAACAACCACAAAACATCCACACCCAATAGTTGCTAAAAAAGAAGCTAGAATTATCCCGGTCTTAGTAAAATGGTCTTAGTAAAATGATTTTTTCTATATTTGATGAATTTGATTCAATTTAAAATTGCCTAGCTTTTCAGTTCTATGCACTGGTCATCTGAAAAGCCTTACATATCTGCACCATTCTGGAAGATGCCTCCACGCTATGAGGGGTGACACAGCATAGTGGTTACACTCTATCTAGGGTTAGATAACCATAGAGGAAGATGCTGGGTTCAAGTCCTGACTCGGTTACTTACCGTCTCTGTGACCACACTTAAGGAAATTACCATCACTGCACCTCAATTTCCTCCTTTGTAAGTGGGGAGTTTAATGGTATTGTGTGATCTCAGCCTGGTTTTCACTGCTGTGAGTTTTGTATAACAACATCTCAAACTGGGGACCTTATAAAGAAAAGTTTCCTTTAGCTCACAGTGCTCCAGGCAAGACATGCAAGATGAAGCAGCCATGTGTGCATGATCTTAGGATCTGCTGCTGCTTAGTGCAGAGTGGAAAAGTGTCAGGACCATCAGGCTCACACAAAGAGGAGAGTGGCCGGGTCCACACATCTTCAGGATAACTGACCATGTTTCAGGAGCATGAATCCCTTCATGTGGGCAGAGCCCCTATAACCCAATCACCTCTTACTATCCCCATACCATTTCATTGAAAGTTAAATGACAAAATGAGTATTGAAAGCAGATATGAAACTCAGACTGGGACTATAACAATTTAATGTATTTTTAAAATTCAGAAATGTAACCATCACATAATTATTGATAAGTCAAAGAGAACCTGACAGAGAGTCTCCCTAATAACAATATAGTTATTTTCTGTAGTAGCTTAATAGCGGCAGAGAAATTTTGGAAATAAAAAAAAATTCTGGGAGAAAATTACAATTGTACCTTTATTCCAGTCCATTATAATTAATTGCAATGACAATTTGCTTACAATAAAAATATCACATGAAATCGAAAATTGTTTTTAAGTCAAAATTATTTTTACTCTGTTTAGGGTGGCACACTTTGTAATGAATCTATACAATATAGATTTTTTAGACTATATAGACTATATAGAATCTCCTAATAACGAATATAAGTCTCACTGACTAGGTCAGATGCTGTGTTGTGCATCTGTAATCTAAGCACTCAGGAAAGAGAAGTGGGGGCAGGGGAGGTTGGGAATTTGAAAGCATCCTGGGCAACACAGTGGTTCAAGAGCAGGCTGGGCCATATAGCAAGATTCTCTCTTAGAATTCCAAGGACCAGGAATGTAGCTCTACTATAGAGAACGAATGGAAGGCTCAAGGTTCTGATTCCTACTGTGCTTGCTGCTAAGCCTGATGACCTGAGTTTGACCCCAGGGACTCATATCTCACATTGTAGAGGAAGTTTCAAGTTGGTCTCTGAACTCCACATGTGCCCTATGGCAATTGCATATATGCATTCCCCCTACACAGTATAAGTAGATGTAATACATATATATTTTAAATTAGCAAGGATCGATAAGGATCAAAGCAAGCAGACATATGCCTACTACCTGCACAACAGATTTTATTGCTTTCCTTTGACCACCTGAAAGATCTATTCATTTATGATTCCTTCACATCTGGTCAAACTGTGGAGAAAAGTCAGAAATATTAATGCATTGAACTGCATAGAAATAAATAGACCATTGAGATTTTCTTCTTAAAGCAATGCCAATAAAGCCAGAAGGAGATTACTGAAAGAGACGAACCCTGTGGCTTCAGAAAATTGCAAACACGAAGGACACAAAACAAACACGCAGTGTGAAAGAGGCCGCTCATGAATTGGGATGTAAATGGCATCCTTCTAGGTAAAGCAGGCTTAAGTATAACTCCATTTATGACCTAGTCAACTGAAAGCCCCAGCTTATCACTGCGCCCCATGTACACACAGAACTGTCACCGTTAGGAAATGTTTCAGGAGTTGGTCTGTGAGAAAATGACTTTTTGCCAGAGATAATCTGCTGTAGAATGTCATCTGATAAATACCCCACTGGCTAAGTCCAGATTCTTTCCTAAGATCTGCTTCTGAACACCTTTGCTGACTCACCTTAGGGTTCTTACAGTTGAAGATTTATGAATGACTCCAGATACTTCAGCCAGAGGGCCACCAACACTGAATAAACACAGGGTTGAATAGCACCTCCTTTGATTGACCAGCTATGGCTTTTGCCTTTTAATTAGCAAATGCACACTGTCACCTTGTAAAGTCTGGTTTTTCTCAGTTAAAGAGAAAACCTAAGGTGACAGAGAAAGTTTACAAGACCAGTATCCTCAACCAACCATCATACATTCATGAAAACAACTGTTCAAGCTATTTCAGAATTTTCTGGGCACCTGTGAGAACACACATGAGCCTCGTGTGTTACTTCAGGAAGTGAGAGGCTCAGGCATCTATCTCTTAAGGATAGGCAGAGTCATTAATTAGTCCTTAACCATAGAACAGTGGGAATGAATGTTCCTCTGGGGCCATATAATTTAATTGAAGGAGTTGGCAAACCACAGGCTACAGGCCAAATCTGGCTCATTGGCTAATGTTATAAAGGACATTTCTTTGAATATAGCTGCATTCATTTGCTGGTGTCTTGTTTGTGGCTGCTTTGTACCCTAAAAGCAGAACTGAATGATTTCAAAAGAAACTATGTGGTTCAAAGCACTGAAATATTTATTTAGTACATGGCACTTGGCATTAAGTGTTTGCCAGTGTCTACGTTTGTTTCTGAGACACTGGTCAGCTTAAGGATAAGATAGAAGCTAATCCTTCAGCCTGGGTCCCTTCCAAGGGTACACGGATCAGAAGTACACACTAGAAAGAAACCTTTACTGTCTGGTGGTACTAGATGTGCGGCCTGATTTGCATCCTAGTTTCGCCTGCTTCCCTGTATAGAAGAAACATGCACATCTGCTAAACTCGGATGTGTCTTTTACTATGAATATACCAACTGCATCCTGCTTCAAGGAAAAGGCCAAAATCATGTACAGACAGGTTGTATTCATGACGTGTAGCTTGACCTCAGGATGTGTGTGGGTTCTCAGACATATGGTCTAGAACTTTTCCTTTAATAAGCACATATTTCCTTTACAGAAGTCATCCTATCATCTGCTTCATCTATTGTCTTCAGACAAGTTTCTCTGATAAGGTACAATGAAAGGACGCTTTCTACGTACCTCTGCAAATATGCCTTCTTCATATTGAGTTATACATAAGTTTTCTTAGTGTGGTACACACAAAATAGTTACTGACATAATTAGAGGAAGATACATCTATAAGCCTGGGTTTGACATGCTAAAATATTGTATAATGAGTTCTCATATTTGAGCACTGACAGTTTTAAAGTGAGTGAACCGTGCATATGACTGGCTGCACTTGCTTTTTTTCCCCCCTATATACAGGCCTTTCACTTTTGGAAGTGAAAGAAACAGGTTTGATATTGGAAGAAACCACAGTGGTCTTTCAACTTCACAGATGGTCAAGTTGAGTGAACAAGCTGCCTCTGCTGCTCTCTCGAAACCCAGAGAGATAGAGAGCACAAGGGCATCTAAACTCTGTGTGCCTGGACTCAGCTATAGAATGCAGAACCAGGAAGAAATCTTGCCAAGGGAAGTGCTTTGGTCTGATAAACAGAAACACATTTGAGGTATGATTTCCAATTTAATTTTTCCTAGTCTTTGTGATATTCGAGGAATGACAAGCTATAATTTACTTCAGTTCCTTTATTATAGATGTAAAAGTATACATCTTGATATTTACCTAATACAGAGAAACTATAAAAATGAATACACTGAGGTACAGGAGACTATCAGGCAATTACCTAAACATCAAAGGATGAGAAATGGGAGACAGAGCGAATGGGGAATAAAATGAGAATAATGAGATACTGCTTAGGTGGTGAAGTAAATCAGCTATCCTGATTTGTATAAACTGAACTTCAGGGTAGGAGATCACAGGAATAGTTTTCCCTCTTCATCCTTCATTTCAGTGACTTCTAGAGACTGAGGTCTACTCACTGAACCAGATACATGAATGCTGAAGACCATGTAGGTTTCATTTTTGAGCAACAAAGCCTCACTGGGTTGCTGAGATGAATTATCAATGTATCTCAGAACCCTAGCACTCATACAAAAGCAGAGTACCTGCAATTCAAGAAGGTAGAGAAAAGGGATCCCTCAGGCAAGATGGATAGCTAAATTCACTTTATCATAGAGCTTGGGGTTCACTGGAGAGAACTATCCTCAATGAATAAGATCCAGAGCAATTGAGGAAGTCCCTGGGTGCCAGCCTTGGGACCCTACATGCAAGCGTACCCATATGCAAGTGTATACATGTGTGTACCCACACATATCTGAACCTGAACATGCATACACATGCGCATATATATCCACCATACCTGTGGAAAAAAATAGGAGAGAGAAAGCCTTATTTCAAAGAAAAGTTTTAGGTAAACTATGAAACAAAGTGAGAGCTGAGGCTGTAAGAACAAGTATTCCAAATGTGTCTATAGAGAATAGTCCAACTACAAATATAACACGGAGACTCTATATGAAAAAGAATATTTTCTTTAGCAAAATTTTAGTTATACACAACCATGTATAAGTGGAATGTGATAATCAGTAGATAATAAGGTCTGCCTATGAGGAAAGTTCAAGGTAATATCTTTACATTTAAATGAAACCTGCTGTAGCAGTAGGAAACCAAGTCACCTGTAACTGAGAGTACCACTTCTGTGTTTTATAAACTCTGAGCAGTAGGGTGGGTGAGGGCGACTTGGACATACAAGGAATAATTTTAATTGATTAACATAGTTGTCTACTAGTTTAGCTCTGACATTAAAGCACAGGCTGAACCCTAGTTGTTGGACATTTATCATTATTCTCATAGAATACCAAACTTCGGAATATGATGGTTCTAAACAAAAAAAAAAAAAAGACAGAGTGCTTGCCCTAAGGAAATTTAGAGTCATGTCTCTTGGAATAAAAACATTGCCTTCTCTACAGGGGACATTCAGCTCATGGGACACTGGCGTGTCGGCACCATCCTCACTCTCCGTAGCCTAGCTCCTTCTGCTGTGTCCAGTGCATATGTTCCATGACCTCTCATGCATACAAGGAGGGAAGAAACATCAGAATTCCTTGAGCATCTACAATGTGACAATTGCTGTGCAAGTCATCCAAAATAGACCTTCAATTTTGTTCTTTCGTCACAGCAATCCAAGAGGTATAGTATAATTGCTTCTTTTTACCAAATGAGAATCTTGGACTTGAAGGAATCAAGGGTGTGAGAGTCAGATGCAAGCAGCATCCCAGATCCCTGAGTGTCATACCTAGAGGATGGCAGCTAAGAGCTCTTCACCCCTCTTCAGGCTATGATGTGAGGGTAACAGTCTTTTGCTTGTGGAAGAACTGAAACATAGGGAATCGATAGCTCTGAAAGTGTAAGTAAATGAAGTAAAATGTTTAAGGTGGATACATATAGGAAGGCAGTGAATTAATAATGCCAGGGCACCTGTAGTGAGAAGTCACATCAAGATGAAAAGCCAGATATTCTGACTCTCTGACCTGGGCACCATATACACTTACAGAGTCTTGGGAGGAGGGATAACGGGCATTTCTGTCCTTGCCCTGTGCTCTTAGGAGTTCATTTAAAGTGACTACTGATGAGCTTTGCCCTCCTAGGCATTCCCCACTTGGCAGCTAGCTCAAAACTAATTTGGGAGCCCTAGAGACTATTAGGGACTGAGAGCCTCACTAAGATCTGGGATGTGAGCACTAAAGCAGAATCCTTCATACCAAAATAAAGTTAGAAGCCAGAGGCAGCTGGTTTGCACGTTAAAAGTAGTTTGGCAAAAAGGCAAGAGCACGTTCATAATCATTCCTAAGGGTGAGCTCAGGTGTTTCTGAAGAACCTCTCCTGAGCACATTTTCCCCCTTTGTATAAGACTAAGACAGTTATATGGGTATTATGTTAAGAGGAAGTCACACGCTGGGTCAAAAGCAAAATTGGACCACATCCTTCAGTGAGGAGTTTATAAAGAACTGGACTAAAGAATATAGTTTAACTCAACTAAAGAATTCATTTTGCTGAGATCCAAGGCTGATTTCCCCACCACTACCCTGAGACATACTATTCTTCAGTTAAAGCCAGCCACCGGTCTTTTCAAAATGGTTTTCTATGTTAATAGGAGCTGCCCACCCTGGGAAGACCATACAGTCTGTAATGCATCTGGCCAAATCCTTGATGCCATTCAACTCATTAGGGGTAAGAGAGATAGAATTCCTTCCTGTCATCTGAGGTGTGATCATTTTATACCCCAAAGCTTCATACTCATTATTCTTTACTCAGAGCATAATTACAGTGTTATGATTGTTGTAAAACTAACCAGACTTTCCTCTCTTCTCTTCCTCCTCAGCATCTGCCTCTCTGACCTCCCTCAACAGAAAAGTCTATGGGCTGATTACACACTCTGGGTAGAAGTATTTCAGTTTATTTACTTAATTTTCTCATTGTTAATTTCATTGAGAGCTTACTTATTCTCATATCATATGACAGAGTGACGAAAATACGTTTTTACAACTCCTATGGAATGAGAAAATGTTTGTTCTTGCCTCCTAATGTTTCTAACTCCATTCACTTTTCTTACCATCCCCCAGAAGTACCCTGTGACCTATAGACCAGGAAACTATCAATTGCAACCTATCCTTGACTCTTTTTTCCAAAAGAACTTCGTTGATCTTGTTATCAAGGGGTATACTTTTTCTATGCCAATGCCTGAAAAAAATAGTATCAGAGGAGCCATTACCAGAGCACAAGCAGGCAAGGAAGGAAAATGATGAAGGTAAATAATGGCAGGTGCAAGGTTGGCAGTGCACGTGGACTTTAAGCAGTGATGTTCCTTCAAGTCCTGACATGTCATTGTTATTCATTCAACTACTGTGATCTTTGTCTTCTTTAGCTATAAAATCAAGATAATATGTCCCATATTACAGTTAACACATATCAGGAGCTAAAATTATTATTTAAAATATTAAGGCTGTGTCCTAGTTTTCTTTCTATTACTGTGATCAACACTGTGGCCAAAAGTAACTTGAGGAGGAACTTATACTTTCGTGTCACAGTCTATCATGAAGGAAAGTCAGAGCCGGAACTCAAGACAGAAACACAGAGACAAAGACAGAAGCAGAGACCACGGAAGAACACCGCTTACTGGTGTTTTCTCTTGGATTGCTAAGTTTTCTTTCTTGCATTTTCCAAGGTGACCTGTCCAGGGTTCCCACCACCCATAGTCAGATGGGTCCTCCCACATCAATCATCAATCACAGACTTTCCCATAAGCCAATCTGCTGGAGGCAATTTCTCAACCGAGGCTCTTTCTTTTAACTCCAAGTTGTGTCAAGTTGACAAAACAACTGACCAATGGCAGGCTGAGAATGTAACTCAGTGTTATAGTACTTGCTTAGCATGCACAAGACCTTGGGTTTGATATCCTTAGCATGGGTGTGTAAGCACGTACATAAATACACAGGGAGAAAGAGAGAGAGAGAGAGAGAGAGAGAGAGAGAGAGAAACAGAGAGACAGAAACAGAGAAATATAGAGAAAGAGAGAGATAGCAGCTGCTATGGTGGAGCTCCAGCAACACATACTGTCAATCAAACAGAGCAACCCTGCTCACTAGCACTTATGTGAAGTACTTTAAGTTCCATTCTGTCAATCCACATCTGGTAGTTGCTAGACTTTAAAAACACATTTCTCTTATTCTTTTTGTGCTGACTACTATCGCTGGCAGAATTCGTCAATAACTTACTTTAAAATTAACAGTGTTGCTATGTATAGATCTGGCTGACTGCACATGAATCTCATCCAACCTGAATACAGTATGGCACTGTGACTCAGGCAGAGAAGCTTTGGGAATTATTGACTTATGGTTCCTTATGAAGGCCCTTCTGCTATAAAACTCCAAGACATTAGATTTGATGGTCTTTAAAAAATATGCCAGAGTTAGAGGCCAACCTGGCCTACAGAGTGAGTTCTAGGATAGTCAGAGTTATTTCAGAGAAACCCTGTCTTGAAAAAACAAAAGAAAAAATAAAATAAAAGGGAAAAACAAGCTAAAAGCGTGTCAAAAATCTAGACACATTCCCTCTGCCCCCATTTTTTACCCTTTTTCCTCTGAGTCTCTCTGCCTAGCCCACTCACACCCCTAGGCTGATCTTCAAATGTTTCAAGCTCACAACCCATCTGGGGCCTGAACCAAGGTAGGTCTGCTTTGTTCTAGGTATTCAAATGGCTCATTCCTACCCCTGCTCTTACTTGCCCCAGTAAGGTCGATGCAGCCAGTCTTTGCAGACA
The DNA here is from genome assembly GCA_026225945.1 of Cricetomys ansorgei. Lineage (NCBI taxonomy): Eukaryota > Metazoa > Chordata > Mammalia > Rodentia > Nesomyidae > Cricetomys > Cricetomys ansorgei. The sequence goes on along the minus strand of JAMJFZ010001761.1, from coordinate 66,507 downwards.
GCTTCACAGAACTCCAAGTTATTCTGCATGTTTTTGTTCCCCCCATTTGAGTAATAGCATCTGTAACTTTCTAAAAAACTAGATAGCTTACATGTGTAATTTATTTTCTTTCCTTCTAGGAGTTGAGCTTCATTATGGCCAGAATCTTTTTACCTAGCTTTTGTATTCCTATACTCCAATTGCTACCAGGAGAGGTACCAGACACACAGTACACCCTGAGAAAATATGTGTTAAACTGAAGAGAGTCAACATATCCATTTCTTTTATTATCAAATCTAAAGTTCTGACTCAGTCTCAGTCAATAATAGAGAATTGAAGATAAATGTATGTTGTAACCTTCTGTAGGTAAGTTTTCTTTACATGTAGAAATTGACACCCTTTATAGGACATAACCCCACTGGAAACAGGGAGTGATGGATTAAATAGCAAACAAGAGCAGCACTGAATTGGGTGTGTGAATGTAATTGTATTTCCTGGAGCAAGATAATATAAAATCAAGACCAGAGGGAAAAAAAACTCAGCAATAATTAGAAGTTAGGGCCTGGAGAGGGAGCTTGGCAGTAGGTGTTCTCTGCTCTTACAGAAGATCTGAGTTCAGTTCCTAGCAAAAAGGACAGCACAAAACCACTTGTAATCCATAATTCCTAGTCCAGGCGATCTGACATCCTTTCCACCATTCAAAGGCACACACACATGCATACAAGATTGGAAGATAAATGAAGAAAAAAAATTGCATTTTGGCGTGTGTGTGTGTGTGTGTGCGTGTGTGTGTGTGTGTATAACATTTTTAGCAACTCTTAATACTGTAAATGCGTTTGACCCTTGCTATAATGTGCTAACCTAAATCCTTTTGTGTGAGTGATATATTGTATGATTAATATGTGACCAACATCCTACTTTACATGTGACTAAACTAAAGCTCATAGTAGTTAAATAGCCACAGGCACTCAACTTCCATGACAAGTCAGGGTCTGAAACTACATTAGAGCCATCACTCCTCATACTTTGGCACCATTTCACCTCTCATTATTGCTTTTCTCAACACTCATGAAGGGCAAGTGCAAGAGATGCCATTCTCATTGGTCTAAAGTAATAAACCAAGTTCCATATAGCATGTTTAGTTGTCATACAAAAATAGACTGCGCTGATTAAAAACGTTCATCTCCTGACATCTTTAGCCAATGTTCTTGTCAAGGCATGAAGCTCTGTGCATTCGCTAGAAAAGTAATGTTTCTCAAAGATTGGATAGATTCATGAATGAGTTAGTCACTTGAAAACCTGATGCTTTAATCTCCAAAGTGATTTCAAAATTGTTTCCATATTCAAATCATGTGAATTCATAAAGCATTCAAAAATAGAATATAGATGGTAACTGAATTATCAAACTGTTCCACAAATAGTAGTGCCTCGAGGTCCATCCACTTGAATTAGCCAAAAATTACTACTAATTAACTAGACTTAAGCAAGGGCTGGCGTTAGGCAATGTGACCTTTTTAAGTCACATGTCACCTGGATTATATTTCATCTCTGATTTACATTCCATTGGTCACTGTACGCTGCCAGGATTTGACACAATAAATTTATTTGATGAAGTGTGTCAAAAGCAAGCTTTTAAATTTCTAAGCACAGTCTTCAATGTGTTAAACTGTAGTGTTTCTGACTTCCCTGAAGACTTGACTACTTCAAGTATATGATGCCAGAACCATCCAGAGATCAAGAGAACCCATTCTAATACATAACGCTTTTGACAAAACTCAGTGTTCTTAAACAGGGTGCCTCAGTACTTCATAAAAAGTTGCATTAGCTTTTAGGACTTCAGACCTGCCACCATCAAACAGTAAGTTACTTTAACATTCACTGGGAAAAGGATGGAACACTTAGAAAGCTAGTTTCAGTCTAATAGGCAAATCCTGGCCCTTTTGTTTCTCATGATCTGTTAATAGCATCCTAACCTGGGAAATTTGCCTCTTTAGCCAAACCACCAGCTGTTTACCTCCTCATTTCTCTGCCTCAGTGACCTCGGTCTAGTACTCCAGCTCTCCCACTCCTTACCCAGTAGTTACTCCCTTCTGCATGACTCCTCAAGTCCTCACACCAGTGTAATCTTTCTAATCTCTTGCCCTTCAGAAAGATTCACTTTCCTGTGCTTTTCTTTCACACTGTAATTTGTGTCATTAACGTTGCCTTATCTCATACCTGTCACAATTCACTGAAATGTAGATTTTGCCTCAGTCATACTTTTCCAACACCACTCTCAACAATGCGACGTGAAGCCTCCTCTTCTACACCACACACTTAGCTTTATCTCACTTTCTGTCTCTCTGTCTCCCAATTGTTGTTTCTATTGTTGTTGGATCTCATCCTCTCAGGAGGTATTCACTGGGATTTAGTCTGTCTCTCCCTACACTATATGTATATATATCTATATATATATATAGATATATATATATAGATAGATAGATATATATATAGAGATATAGATATATATATATAGATATATATATATATATAGATATAGATATATAGATAGATAGATAGATATAGATATAGATATATAGATAGATATATAGATAGATATAGATATATATATAGATAGATAGATATATATAGATATAGATATATATATATATATATATCTCACACACAGAGAGAGGGAGACAGAGAGAGACAGAGAGAGACAGAGGCAGAGAGACAGAGAGAGAGAAAGACAGAGAGAGAGAGAGAGAGAGAGAGAGAGAGCAAGGGAATGAGAAAAGAAAGGAAGGAGAGCAAGAGAGTAACAGATTCTAAATTCGTCATCTATACCAAATGATATATCTGTGCGAGCTGAATTGTCATCTTTCCTTTTCAGTCGAATAATCCCCTCCACCCCTCCACTGTCATTTCCCTGCAATCCCTCAGTGAGTCAAGATTAACCACATATTCACTAACTTCTATTTCTGAAAAAATAGATTTAAAAGACTCAGAAAGCAACTACCTTCTTCTTGATCTCTTAAGAAAAAAAAAAGAAACATGAACGTTTATATTGAAATTCTTCTATAACAGCTCTCAAGCATTCCTTTACCACAGTTAATGTGTCTGGGACTGTTGAATATGGTTTCCAAAGCTTAAACCAAACTTAGTCATCACAATAAACTGAAAACATCTTTGTCTTTTTGCTCCTATCTAAAGTGTAGAGATAGGTTAAATAGAAGTTGATGAATTAGGACAACAAATAAGATAGAATACTATCTAGCCCACATGGTTAAAGAATCACTCAGTCCACAACGTTATGTTTAGGGGTAATATGTTCAGCTACATTTGAATCACAGACAGCAGTAAACTAGCCACTGAAATAATAGTAAAAAATGATAATGCCATCTAACAAATGTTGAATGATAACCCCTGTCCTATGTGCTTTATAGGTACTGACTCATTTAACCCTAACAATGTCTCTGTGGCATAGGTTCTACAGTCGCTTCCATTGAGGTGGGAAATGGGGTCCATAGAGTACAAGCTTCTATTTCATTTTTAAGTGGCTTGAAGAAAGTAAACTCCAAGCATTTTGATTTTAAACACCGTGTCTTTGTCCACTGTACTATATTCTTGTGCTTTGTAAATACTTCATTATGCTTTTAAGTGATCCAATCCTAGGGAATGTGTATACTCCATTATTACCTCCACTGTCATTCTACCTGGCTTCATCTCAATAATTACTGAGCCCTGAGTTGTTATTCTTTTTCCTCCTGCTTGTTTTTTTGATGTTTGATTTATAGCAATCTCAATGAGTATTTTCTTTCTCGCTACCAAACATATATCCTATTACATTCTGAGTCATCCTGCATATTTACATTTTACTGATGATTTTAAGAAGCCACATCAACCATACTACCATAGCAGAAACAAAAGAGTGACTTGTGGTCATTATCACTCTTTCCTCATAGCCTTCTGAGTCCAGAGTGACCAATTTATTTAAGGCAACACACTTTGGGGAGTCCAATTATAATGAAGCTGTATCCAAGCAAAACTCTGAACTTCCCTGGGCAAAGTAAGTGAGGAGAGTCCTCCCAATTCTGACTTAAGGGACATGGCTCAGCTGAACTTTCACTGAAATGCTTGCAGCCTTCCCACCAGTGGTAAGACTGTGTCTTCTTCCAGAAGCACTGTCTACAAGATTGAAATTCCACCAGGTCCTTCAAATAACACGCACAAGCAAGAAACCTTGCCAACATTTTAAAACAAGAAACTAAAGAATGAAAGAATAAGATTTAAGGTTCTAATTCTGTCATAATCAATGGAAAGCAGACAAAGCTGAATAAAACTGGGCTTAAAGTATTTAGTAATATTTCTTTAAATCATCAGGATTTAAGCACAGAGACCTAACTTCTTAGATCTTTTCAATAAAACCCACAGTTTAATCTTACTAAAAACTCTGATCTTGCTAAATAAACATTATCTAATGAACAAAGGATTTTTATGAAAATCCTTTCATATCTTGTTATTCTCAAATATAAATTAAAGCTTTTAACTTGTCTTTATAATGCAACCTCAAACTCAACCCTATAACCTTTTCTGAAACTTAGAGATAACTTTACCAAAGGAAAAGGAGAAGGAAGAGGAGAAGGAAGAGGAGGACACAGGACAGGGGGAGATAAGGAGGGGAAGGAGAGGGGAAGGTGAGACAGAGAAAGAGAAACCTTGAAGTCCACTATTCCACTAAATTGTCAGTGTGCAGACATGGCTTTCATCCATTCATTTATTCCTGTCATGCATTGGAACAGGGACTCAGCTTGCAGCGGTATTGAATGTACCCTCAGCTTTACCACGGATGGTCTTGACATCCTGAACATACTTTCTTCACAGGTTCAGAAAGCAAGGACTGATGGCGGTAGCCTCAAATCACAAGTTTAAAATAATGCTAATATGAACAGTATGGATATATCTGTGAAGCATAATAAATTCCACCAACTCGAGTGATTATAGGTAGGACAAATTCTTCATGATAGCTAAGTTCTAGAAAGAAAATCTCAGTCTTTTCTCTTCCCTGCCTTACTGCTTTATGCCTGTCCCCACATGTAAAGATCAGACAAGAAATAGTACAAGCTCAAAGTGAAGAGAGATTGATTCTGATGGTCCCTTTGTTCTTCACCCATTACAGAGTTGGAAATAAACTACTGACTCTTCTAGAAGCCAGAATCTGCTGCCCTTCATTTGAGTTTGTATGAAAACTTAAAATATGCCTTCCAAGTTTTACAGATACTTTCTTTAAAGAAAAAAATCTTTATGGGTGTAAAGGGAATGACAAGCACAGGCTTCCAGGTTGTGCTATAATTTTGGAAATGGAGTGCTCCCCTCCTGCTCTGAAAGCCTATAGCACTGGAAAGACTACTTTGAAGGAGTTTCAGCACAGAGGATTGGCAGAAACAGACAGACAAGAAGTCCACAGAGAATGGTAGCTGTGCTGCAGGCATTAGCTGCCTCACAGATCCTCTGGACAAATAGAAATAGGGCTGACACTTCTAGAAATTTAGTTCTCTGAGGTTTATGAGAACCACCCAATAAGTAAAAGCTTCAAAAACACCAAGAAAGGGCCACATATTTTGGTTCAGGGCCAAGGACGGCAGGACTGCCATCTTTTCTCCTTGTAGCTATCCCCCATCACAGGTTACTTCATAATCTCCCCCCAGACAGAACTCTTTCATACCATTTCATATCTCAGTGTAAAGAGTTCATTTTAAAGATTTAGAATTTAGAGAGAAAAAGACTCCAAAATTCCCCACATGAAATGATTAACCAGCTAAGGATAGCATAGATAAGAAGCCAAACTCAAAAAACTGTACTTCTGGAGGATCAGAGTGGGAGGAAGAGAATCTATCTGGTGGGACATGAGTTCCAGGAACTTCATATATTTTTGGTGGTGGGAGAAAAGGAAAATCTGATGAATGATCCTTAACAATATACTGAAATAGAGAAGGGGAGAAAATGGCATTGAGTCTCACCGGTTAAAAATGATACTAGTAATATTCTCCTTAATGAGCTATTTTGCACGTATGCCTAATCAAACATGCTGTGAAATCATTGTCATGAGCGCCTTGAAATTTGTGTTACATTAATTTGCCTTTGCAATTTGCTTGATTACAATAATAAATATACTCCCTCCATGCCCTGAGTCTGAACTGTGAAGTCCCTGGTGAAAATACAGAGAATTTATATTTTGTACTGTCCTGTTTAGCCCTTTACATTAGTGTTAAAAATACATTCCCCTCACTTCAGAATAGGGCTTTTACTGCTGATTTTAGCTCTGTTTAGTTAGTGGAATGGGTAACTTCTTTCTGTAAGGAACAGTACACATGGCAGAATGTTTGGAAAAACACGCTGGCCTTCCTCTACCAACTAACTGCCAGCAAATATACCCCAGGACAAGTGAGGCAATCAAGAATATGTAAAGATAGTGCCAAATGCCTTGGCAAAAAAAAAGTTGTTGAGAAATTACTATAATAGAAAGATTATTCAGACGCTAACCTAATGTTACTCACTGATTGTATGGCTTGATTGTCCTTAAACATCCATTTCATACCTTCCTTCTGAAGCTCAAAGAACACGATGGAAAAGGGGACAGATAAACTGTAAGAACCAAGGCCATGGGTGACTGAAGCAGAAAAATATTTTCTGGACATGAGGCGTCTATTGTACACATGAACCCACAGCAGCTATGACTGCATGCATGAGATCTGCACAAGATCTAGCCAGACAAGATTCAAATGTGGATGAGGGTGGGAACCAAGAAATCCCACCTGTAGGGGAGGAGTTACTGGTAAATGATAGTTACCAGGGGAGCAAGAGTCAGCTTTTATCACAGTTGTCTTCGGAAGTACCACCCATGCTCCAGCAGATGGTCCTACACCATCCATACAGAGGCCGCATGAAGTAAATTCAGTAGGTTTTTAAAAAAAGAAAAACATGCATCTGGGAGGGAATAGTGGAGGGGGAGCAAGGGAACGAATTGGAGGGAAGGTGATGAGAGATGGGAAGTAGATATGATAGGTCACTTTAAAACATGAAAATTAAATTTTAAAATGTAAGAAATGAAATAACTACAACTCTGCTTACAAACATCAATGACAACAAATGTTCTTATTTATTAGACTATCTAAGTATTATGTTCTGGATATCTGAAAAATAGTTGTTTGTCTCTGACTTTTGAGATTCTCATTAGAAGCTGTGAATGCTGAATAGCTTTCTACTGGGCCTATCCCAAAACAATGATTGTGCACTTTCCACATCAACCTGGGAGACAAGAAGATCATATTAAATTAGTCAGTTCCTCTATCCCATTCTTAAAAATCAAAGGTCATGTGCTATACATGATTACACTATTATATTAAATATAACATTTACACAGAGTACTGCCTATATGTTTATTATTATTATTTAGGGATAATTAGTCATGAGACCATTCTTGAGGAACCCACAGCTATATTACAAACATAAAGAGGTTGATTTGCTTTTTATAAAGCACATGGCTATTGCTCTCACAAGCTCACTTAAGCTGTGCTTTATCTGTACAAGATTGGGCCTGTCAACATTTCATCACGGATGTGGGATGGGCCCATGGGACACTACACCTCTTTGGGAGATTATTGCCAGTTAACTTGCTGTTTGAAGAGTGTCATTTTCTTCATTGACATAGTAAATGGCAAGCTGTTCTTGCCGCAGTAAATAATACCCTACCATTGAATAACATGCTACCCATGCTCAGGAAGATACTCTAACTAAACACAGTGAACTACACACAAAAAGATCTGAAAGTATAAGGAGGCTTGTTAGGAAGAAGGATTTCGGCCGGAGAAGGAGGAAATTATAGGAATGGGGTATGTGGCCAAAATTTATTATAAACATGAAACTGTCAAGGAAAAAAATTGAACTATGGAACTTCCAAATGTATAAAGTCTGTGGCATTTAATGAAACTGTGATCTTATAGCCTCATTATAGATTAGGAAAATAAAAGCATTGGTCATTAAGTGGATCAGTACAATCCCTAACATTTGGACCCAAATCCATATTGTCAAAATCCTAGAGACAAAAATGCATTTGGAGAGTAGACAGCTTCTCTCCATTGAGTGTCTTCTCTCAGGAATTCCTGTGCACATCTCAACAATAATAGGCACTAGAAAACACTGGTCAGATATTCTGTAGGGAAGAGCTAAATTCCCCTCTAATGCACTGCTGGGTAATTACCGTAGCCAGTAGTGAGATGTTAAGATGTGACAAACTAATGATGTGATCTAGGATGGAAATTCCCGTGGTTCCCAAACAGCACAAGTATCAATCATTTAATAAATATGTGGTTTCCATTGGACTGGAGACTGAGTGGAGAAAAGGCTCAGCTGTGAGAAAAGTGCCAGTGCTTGCCTGCTGTATCAATATACTTGTCCCTAAGTCATGCTTTCTCTAGCAACAGGTTTGTAAACTTTTCTCTCTTTCAAATTCTGCTATATTACTTAATGACAGAACAAGTGCTGGGGGAGGGGACACATAACTGGACAATAAAATGATGGGTTCAGACAAGATACCATTGCCTGGATTTTTAAGTAACTTTAGGTAAGTTTCAGTGTTAATCATGACTATTTTATAGATCTGACAGTAATACTATAAATTAATTTTCTACTTTGCCATCCCCCAGGGAAGTGGACCATAGTTTCCAAGACTCATAATCTTCACATACAAACCCAAGGAGATATGACTTTAAGTCTCAGATACTTATACAATTTTTGAAATATTATACATTGTGCGATTTTTCTATTCACTTTTAAAATAGCACATTTTTTTCATTCACCATACAGGTCTTTTGAGTTCATCAGATGTATAGATTTACAAAACTATTGTCACAATCAGGATGTCAATGCTATTGTTCTAACACCTCCCAGGCTTACCTGTATACTAGTTCCTCCGCCATAGCCAATCCTCTAAATCCAGGAATCTTTTCACTTGTTGTATAGTTTTCCATTTGCCAAAATGCCATGCAGTTGGAATCATACAGCACTAATCCTTTACACACTGGCTTCTGAAACTTTGCATGTGTTTTTGCATCACCTAATTTACTGCATATATCAATATATTGTAACACATTAGTATATTCTTTCACATTTTGCAACACTAGTTACATATATAGTAGTAACGACACCATTTGTCTATCCATACTCCTGATGAAGGATGCTGTCTGTTTCTAGTTCTCACTTATCACAAATGAATCCTCTACTAACATTCACTTCCATGTTTTTTTGTTAGAAAACAAATCTCTATTTCTGTAGTAAAAATTCCATGGGCTGGATTGTGATGGCATAGTTTAAATATCTCTGTAACTTTTTTTTCAATTATCATATTAATGCCATACTATGTCATCATACAATTTTTCATTCATACCAAACATATGTGAGAACCAGTCACTCTTGTCCTCACACATAAACACTTGGTGCTAGAGTCTGACAGTCAATGATTAGAGCATTGTTTTTAAGTCTGTTGTGTTTTCTTAAACTTCTTATGAGTTAGATCAGGCTAGCCTGGAACTCATTATGTCACCCAGATTGATCTCAAACTCATGGTCCTTCTAGCAAAAGACCATGTGTACTTTTGCAGGCATTTGTTACTATACTCAGCTTTCGTCTGACAGCAACATCTAAAAAAATATAGAATGATCAATACTTCATTCACATTAATCTCTGTCCACAGCTATAATTACCACATGCTTCTTATGGAGCATCTGTCCACCCACTAGAATCTATTTTATTTTCCAATAAGACATTTTTAAGAATATACTTTCAATATTAAATGTTTGAGCCCACATACAGGATTTTAGTTAATACTGTAAGATCTTTTCATACTGGGTTTGGTGATTTGCCATATAGGTATAAGACCATGAACTATGTAGTTAAGAACTCTCTGAATCTGTGCTACTAAAAAAGAGTATTCTGTGCTTGGGGGTTATTAACAAAAAAACATAACCCCATTCACAGTTTGACAAATATTTGGGGAGAATTACTATTCTGAGGGCAAAAGCAAGGAGGACATACTTGGCCTCTTTCCTTATGAGATGTGCATATGTGTGCGCATGTAAAAATAATAATCAATACTATGTGCTAGGAAACAATTGTGTGTGTGTGTGTATGTGCATGTGAACGTGAAGGTTTCTGGCTAATATCCCTTACCTTTTTCCACCGTCGCTTTTCCCCTTATATTTTGAAGTAGAGTCATCCACTGAACTCAGAACTCACTGACTGCGTATCATTGATACTTAGGATACTCAGGGATCCTCCTGTTTCTGCCTCCCTAAAGCTGGAGTTATAAACACACCCAACCACACCTGGATTTTAGGCTTTTCATGGACACTGGAGGTCCAATCTCAGGTCCCTGTGCATGTATGGGGTCCAATCTCAGGTCCCTGTGCATGTATGGGGTCCAATCTCAGGTCCCTGTGCATGTATGGCAGGCACTTTGCTAACTAAGCTATCTCCTCACACTCGCTGGAAATATTTTTAAGAGAACCTGGAAACAGTTTGGTCAATTACAAATGTGTGGAATGCCATTAGATTCCATCTCCTCTGTGTCCTTGCCCTGAAAGGTCTCTCTTGCACAGATTCCCTCTGCACTAATGTTCTAATGGTGTTTGTCCTTGATTTTCCTCACAACATTCAAGCAGAACACAAGAACACATGGAAAAATTAGTTGTGTCTCCATTTCAGAACCCGAGTTCCTCTTCCCAGCTCCTCCTGTGGCCACATCTTAGTCAGGGTTCTATTGCTATGAAGAGACACCATGACCATGGGAACTCTTACAAAGTTATAAAGTTACATTTTATATAGTTATATTTTATAAAGTTATAAAAATTGAATTGGGGCTTGATTACAGTTTGAGAGATTTAGTTCATTGTCATCATGGTGAGAACATGGTGAAATGCAGGCAGAAGTAGCTGAGAGTCCTATGTCCATATCAGTAGGCAGCAGCAAGACAATGAAAGTCATTGGATCTGTCTTGGGCCCTTGAAACCTCAAAGCCCACCCCCAGTGACACATTTCTTCCATCAAGATCACACCTCTTCAAATAAGGCCACATCTCCAAATCCCTCCCAATCAGTGTCACTCCTGATGACTAACCATCAAACATATGGGCCTATGGGGTTCATTTTTATTCAAACCATCACAGGTCATTCAGTGGAAAGACCTGACATTAATACTCTTTTTTATTTTTTAAGGCAAAAATTACTGTCTCCTTTGGTAAAATGCAGCCCATTGCCTGGTAGTCCTGTGAAATCTGTGAGGAACTGAAAAGCTCACACTTACACAAGAAAGGCTGAGTCATCCTTAGTCATCCAGCGAGTAACTCAGAATTCAACAGCTAACATCATTCTTCACAAATGAAACTGCCTGGACATAATCAGTTCACCCTAATTGACTGCATACAGTTTTATTACATAACTGATGGTTTTAAAACTCAAGCCAATTAGTTTGTCAAACAGAGGTTGAATTCTTGACTGGTTTATTCAAGCTAAATTTAGGCAGTGTTTACAACACAGCGGGTCTTATCCCAGTTATTGAACACGCAATTTCTTTAGCAAGAGAAATTAGTACGGACTTCTTCCCCACCAGAAAAGAAAAATAAACAAAATTCTATGAAGATGTTGGTCTTGTTAATCATTACAGTATCACTAGATTGTATTTTACCCAGTGAAGTATTCTTTGCTATCCAGCTACCTAATTATGAGATCTTAGTAAATACCAGGGAAGCTTTTTCTAAATATATGTATTTCTCCCTTTGTACTTTTATAAAATGGCTATTTCCATTTTGTAAATTTTTAGCATGGGTTGTTCCATCTAATTATGCCTTTTTGGAAAGGTCATAGTGAGAAAAGCGCTATTTTCTTGTTTTGCTACATCTTGCTAGTAGTATCTTATCTTTTTATTTGTTTATTATTTCACAATAAATTTTCCTTTCTCCTGGCAATTAAAATCTTTAGTACTTGAGAGCTCTAGTAAATGGATAAATTTCTCCAAGCAATCTTAAGAATTCTGGTGAGAATAGACAGATAAATAGAAATTCTGATTAGTCAATATAATTCTAAACTAGGTGAAAGAAAATATTATTTTGTTGCTTTTTTTCCAAATTAATATACTATATGAAGGATAGTTAACTACCAAAGCCTCATATTTATGCTGTAAATTTAGAAAGAAAATTGAAAGTCAAGTTTTCTCCTTTGAGAGCTCTGTGAGCTGTGACTTAAAATTAGGAAATCTCCTGGCTAACAAAATTTCATTCAATTATCAATCAGGCTATGACTCAAGTACGCCCCTGTTCTACACCAAATGTATTCTGTGACCGATGCTTTGTGATTTAATTCCTAAAAAGTTCAACTGGCAATAATCATACAAGTCATGATGTTCATATAATGCTCAAGACAAGATAGTCAAGTCAAGACATTTAGGTCAAGGTGTTGTAATCAGGATGCTCAGGACAAGATCCTTAATTCAAGATGCCCAAGTCAAGATGTTCAGCTCAAGATTCTTAGGTGAGAAGTAGGAGAGTTGGTTCAGCAGTTAAAAACACATGTTGCTCTTGAAGAAGCCCCATGTTCAATTCCCAGCACCCACATGGCAGTTTACAGCTCTCTGTAACTCCAGTCCCATGGAATCTACCACCTTCTTCTTGGGAACCAGGCAAGCATGATGTGAACATACATGCATGCAAGCAAAACACTCGGACACATAAACTGATAAAACTAAAAGGATGCTAAGGTTGAGGTGTTCAAGTCAAGATGCTTGAGGTTCTGCTACGTCTGCAGGAATGCAAATTGTTCACCATTGTTCCAATGGTCATCATGAGAAGGGGGCCAGCGTCATTTCCAAAGTATAGTTTCTGCTTCCATGTCACACCAGCCATACCAAGAGTGCAAGGAGACAGTAACTACGTGAGATATTATACTCTTCCCTTACTTTATCCTTCCCCTGACAGTCATTTCAGCTAGTCAACATAAAGAATTGCTATTTGTATAAAGAACATATATATTATATTGTTATATTTATATAAAGAGTCTATTATCCCTTACTCTCTCCTAAATTGGGCTCAGTCTCTCTCAGTAGGTTGTTGAGGCATAGATACTCAGGAAATGGAGAGAAAGATCCAAAGTAACAGTGTACAAAAGTATGGATAGCCCAAGATTGACACTTTAGTCATAAGGGAAGGGCTGCAGTATCAGCCTTGTGACAGGGTTTAGACTTCAAAGCACATCAAGTGTTACGCTAGCAAACTAAGATTTTATTCTGGAAAGCAAAGGAAGACAGTAAGAATCTTACGCAGACACCCGCAGGATCACATCTGCATCTGAGAAAAGACACTTCTTTGTGCAGACTGTAGGATTTAGAGGTTTAGAGTAGCAAAATGGAGAATAGCGGTTGCTGCTATTATTCAGGAAAAGTTCAAGCTATGACAGAGGCAAGAAATGGAAAACAAAGTTGGATTTAACAGACAATAAGAAGGTAAGACTGGAATGCTTCCTGGATATGTGGAGAAGAGAGCTTGAAGAAGTGGCAGACAAGAGCAACTGCTTACTCAAGAGACTGGGTGAAGGGTGGAGTGGGAGTTATAATGCTCTACAGCAACATAATGGAGATGATGGGCAGATGCCTGGATTTACTGGGAGTGAGGAGGAGCACGTCTAAAATAAAAACAAATATCTAAGTGTCTTTAGCACAGACCTAGTGATGAAAGCTCAGGGCATTGATAAGTTCCAGATGGGAAAGGAGGGGTGGTAAAGAAGAATGTGGTTAACAACAAGAGTTTAAGAAACACTGAAGGTAGGGGAGGACTGGATCTTAAATATGGGAAAGAGGAATTGATGGGTGTAGTAATGGCTACCTTACCCTACCCTACACACACACACACACACACACACACACACAAACACATATGCACATACACACACACACATACATACACATAAAAACACACACCACACATAAACACAAACATAGACATACACATTCACACACATACCGCACACATACACAAACACACACACACACAAACACAAAAGCACTCAATATCAAATCCAGGGCATGTACTAATTAGGCAAGCATCCCAGAATTTAACTACATTCTCAGCCCAAAGATCTTAAAGCATTGACCAGGTCAGAGAGGATTTTGAAGATTCATCTTCATAGTATTTCATTTTAAAAAATGTAAGAAAATTCAACTGCACATATCAAAGAATGTTGGCTGCATGTGTGGGTCCATACACCTATGCATGAAGCTAGAGATAAACACTTTAGGTGTCTTCCTCTATCAGTCTCCTTATTTGTTAACACAGAGTCTCTCTTTGATCCTGGAACTTAATGATTGGTAGACTGGCTGGCCATTGAGCAGGATGGATCCTTCCTGTGTCCACCTCATAGCACTGGGGATACAGACACACACAGCACACCTGACTTTCAACTGGGATACAAACCCAGGTCCTCAAACTCCTACAACAAGCACTTATGCACTGAACCATCATCCTAGACCCAGCTGAAGTTTTCCCTTTCTGCAGTAGGCATCTTCCATAACATTTCATTTTCTAATAACAAAAAATCAACTTAAACTTAGTAATAATTTGAATCATAATAAAATCTATTAATCTGATCAACAAGGGACTCAAATATTAAAAGACCCAGGTCATGCTTCTGAAAATCAATTGTAATTTTTACGACAATTTATAACCAAGGAAGAATTTGGTGAACTTTTGCTTTATCTCTCACTCTCATATCTCTGTGTTCTGATGATCAATGAACAATATCAGTATTGTTCTCTCATATATCTAAGGTGGTCTGTTGACCTATACTAGAAACAGCTATTGACACACATGAGAGATACTGAACTCCCAAGTAAATCTTTTCTTCCTCGGATGTATTTCTTTATCATCCAAATACAAATTTATAACATCATAGACAACATCTCTAATTCTAACATCACTTAAGTATTGTTCCATAGTAAATCGTCAAGATAAGATATTACAAGACAAGAAAAGAAAGGAAAAGAAAAATGGTACTATGACTAGTGAAAGAAGGGAGAAAAGGAAAAAGGAGGGGGGTGTAGAGATGGAAGAAAGACTATTAAACAACAGAAGATTTCTATCCTCTCAATAATAGTCATCCTTTTATTGCCAGCCTTTGATGGCTTTTTTTTTTCTGTAATCCAACCCCAGGCCAAACTCTTACTATGTGATTTCTAGGAGGGTGTGAATCTTACTATCTCCAGCATATAAATGAAATTTAATTTACTTATTCGCGAAACCAGTCAGTTTCATATATATGTAACAGTTGTGTTTGAACTATGGCATAGCCACAATAGATCAAAATTATTATCAATGACATGAAATTCATATGCTGATCAAGCATTATGTAGACCAGAAAATCGTTTTGATATTTTGATATTTGATATATCTTCTTGTTTATCAAGTTGCTTGGTGATTGTTAAGAGACGTTCATGAGTTGGTGAGACGGCTCATTATAGAAATCACTGGCCAGCAAGACCAATGACCTGAATTTAAGCCTTAGGACCCACATAGTAGAAACTGATAACTGACTCCCATAAGTTGCTCTCTCCTCTCTGATATCTACACATATTGAAGCATGCCCACCCAATATACACTCACACACACACACACACACACACACACACACACACACACACACACACACGTGTTTAAAAAGAACTGCAGAATATACAAGCTATTTATGTTAACATATATATTTTCCATAGCAATAATAAAAAAAAAGACCACCACTGTAATGATCAAATATATTTTTTATAATAAAAGAGAGTGCAGTTTTCCATTTAAGGTTGGGGATCACCATAATTAAGAATGAAGATTTAAAACAATGTCTGAAAATAAATTGACAACACCTTTATCCATCATTCTTGTTTCTTTTGCCTCATTGGAGATGCTTCAGTTTCTATTAAGTCTCCTCTGACCCAAAGGTTGACTTGTTGCAAATGAGAACAAAGGGCCTGTGTTTTCAGGAAGCATGTCCAAGAAGGGAACTAAGCACAGGCTCGGACAGCATCCCTGATTGACCTCAATGGCAAACTGTGTTCTTTCATTCACCTGTACTTTGAATCCTGCCCTCTCAACTTCTTGAGACACTTACCTTGTGTTCTTTTTCTATTATTAAAATAAGCTAATTTTATTCATTTATTTTAATTTTAATTTTACTTCTCTCATACAACATACAGAATACATCCACCCCCACCCAGAGTTACAGCACAATTAGGGCATATTTTATTCTTATGTTTACTGAGTCACTGGCATCAAATATGCTTAAGGCTTCCCCAATGTTACCACATTTTTTCCTCATATTACCAACTCCTTAACCATTGTATCTCCCTCTTTTCCTTGCTAACCTTCATGCTTGCTAAGCTTAGATTGAAGGCTTTATTCTCACCGTCCCTGTGTCTTCCCACTTACTCCTCGACCCATTCTTGCCTGACTTATAGCCCCATGGTCTCACGAAAATTGCTTCTATCAAGATGTCATATATAGTTAATCCACTCTCTTTATATTTATCCCAACTGGCAAATCAGAAATCCTATATAATCAAGATTTATAAATGATGAAATTAGAGTGATTTACTGGTACAGAATTTAGGAATTGAAATTATGTTCAAAATTCTATTGCTCAGTATCTTTATTTTACTTGTATTGCTATGGAAGATCAAACAAGTGAACGTCCTTGCTTGTAGAAGGCCCTTTGGAATCAGCAGAAGACTCACTTAAAATTTCTTTCATAATTTAAAAATCTCAAATGTACTTAACAAATACTTTTATCTTTTGCCTTTCTAGTCATTCACATGTGACTTTGGAATCTTCATGTTTCAGAGATATTTAACAGGAACCTACCCTACATTTTTTTGTCTATGTAGTCTTACCTTTCTAATAAAAAGTACAATGCCTATGTATTTTGTCACCATTGGTCTGATTAATAAAATCTTAATGTATAAAGATGTTATATTTAGTAGTAATGATGGGCGCTTTGAATATTTATGCTCTATACAGTAGTATTTTCTCAAGTTAAATGTGTTTGATGTGTTACAACACATCTCCTTGACCTCTACTCTTCTCTGTCTCTTTCCCATCAGCCTCTCTACTTTTATCTGTGTCCTTTACCTCTGTCCATGATTTCTGTTTTGTTTTGAGACTCCATCAGCTTTACTAGGACTGTAGGTGTGACCATGAGTTTAGAACTTTCCACTGAAGATGGCTGGGCTCAGCTGTGTTGGTCAGCTGATAACTGACCCCCAGTTTGAAAAATGTCTTCAGTAGCCATCTATTTTCTTGGGAGTTTGTTGGATACCTCCCATGTGCTGCTGCTGAACATCTAAGGCTCATCTCAGACTCCACTCACTGATATGGCTCCCAGTGCCACACAGGGGGAGGCTAATCATGCCTAGCCTTCACCTTTGCAGCCCTCTAATGCTTAGCATATTAGATGATCCACTTAGGATTCACGCTAAGTTGCTTTCAGCTACTCAGAAATAAATCTATATGTTCCTTTTTTTTTTGTCCATGAGTAATTTTGAGATACCCATCATAAAAATACTTCTCAGGTGAGCATTTATTGTCATTGTCTAAATGGCAATACTGACTTTGTTTCACTGCTGCTGTCCTATACTCCTCTCTCTAGGAAGCACCTCCCAAATACATAACCTTTGTGTCAGGCGCTTCTGTTAGTGGGCATTTAGAATACGAGGAACCCATTTTCACCATCTGCAATCACCCATTTCCTCCACCATCTGTGATCATCTTGTCTCTATCCCTCAGCTTTCTAGAACTAACATGCAACAGCTATCATATTTTATGAGAAGAGGAAATCCCCTGTCTCGAATGGACCTGACTTCTTCATTTCCTTTGAATAGCAGAGCTATCTGCATCTGTATGGGCTGAGGACCATGTTGAGAATATTTGTCTACCTCTGCTGGAAGCCCTTCTGATTAGTCAGGCTCCTTGAGTTAGAAACATAAGGATTTATAATGAAAAAGAATCACACAGTAAAAACAGAAAGAATGAAAAGAAAACAAACCAATAAAGAACTTATCCTATCATAACATTTGAGGTTCTGGTATTTGCTGGCTTTGGAAAGAGTTCAAAATAAATGAAAGAAATGTGTATTTTATTAAATGCTAATATTTAGAAGATGTGGGAGGAGAAAGGAAAGATAAATATTCCAGTCATACTTGGGAATATGAGGCATCTTCACTATGCTTCAAGATGGATAAATGTATTCCTTGCATCGAATGAACCTGCTCTGGTTTGGGAAGAAAGATTGAGATCAGTAAGAAAACCATACTGGAAGGAGTAATTGCGGGCATGCCTCTACCCAACAGAGATTGCACCACAGTTTTCTCTCTGTACCCACCATACAATAATGAGCTCTGTCTTGTCAAGCTGCAGCTGCCCTCTTAACTTTCCTGCCCACAGGAAACCCCTATTGCTTCTGATCCCACATAGAATAGCTTGCAATAAACTCTATCCTTCTTTGCAGCATCTGCTATTGTTAATGTGATATCTGTTTGTCTTGAAGTATAAATAGGCCCCCAATTTTAAGAGTTCAGAATACGCTGAACCGTAACAGCCACAGCCTCTTCCTTTACTTGTCTGCAAGAGTTTTATGTCCCTCGTGGGTTTCAAAATCCATTTTAAGAACAACAAAGAAATAACATGGAGAGGAAGAAGATTTTTACAGGGTCAGGGGTAGCCAGAGGTATCAGAAATGAAGAACTCCCCTTGGTTTTTGGTTTTTAGTACATTTGCAGCAACGTGTTGACTGAGTTTGAGGTTTTTCCACCAAAATTCAGAATTTATCATCAAATTTAGTCAAGAAAAAAAATCAACTCTTTATTTCTTCTTCTTTTTTAAATTTTATAGTACAAAACATTGCTATGTAGGTGAAGCTGACCTAGAACTCACTATCAACCTCATGTGCCAGCTTCCCTTAGAACAACATTTTCTTCAGCAATGAAGCTCTATGTTCTAGTAGGGCTCCTATACTAAGTCACACACTGGTAGCACCAAGGACTCAGTAGGTTTAAAAGAAGAGCCCAAGAATTTGAGAGAGAATGGCAGGGATAATAGAGAAGGAATGGAAAAGATAGGTAAATTTAATTAAGAATTATAAAGCCTCAAGAAGAAGGATTAGTGTTTACCTAGATCTAACACATCTGTATAAAAGAAAAAAAAAACCAAGAGGGTTTGCTAAAATGGTATCACTACCTTATCTGTCATCATAAACTCAAAAAGCCTTTTGTCACAAGAAGAAAAAGAACCCATTGGTCACAAGGAGCAAAGACAAGCAGACATGAAAAGGAAGGGCCTATAAGCTCTGAATTCTTGCTGTATCTCAGAACTCTGCATCTTCTAAATCTTCCTTCAGTCTGAGAAGGATTGTAGGACCTTCCCGAAGCACAATCCAGGTATTGCTATGTTGCTGAAGATTCTGAGAGTTATGGCTCATCTTTTTACCTCCAGTTGATAATACCCTGTGTAAGTGGCCACATACCAGGCAGTGCAAGGAAGACACTCTGGAAGGAGAGTGGGAAGGGCAGGAGCCGTTGAACATGAGGAATTATTACAGAAGATACAAAAGAGAATTACTGGGGTTTAAAGAGATGGGACTAGTAGTATAGAAACTCCAGGCTACAATGTCTTTTATTTGCTGTCATCCCCACTACACATACTTAACATATGTGTCACAATACTAAGGACTTCTCTCAGCAATTACTCCAATGTAGAAACCTCTAGAGTAATGAGACCTGACTAAGCGGTTACTTTTCTAGTGGTTAAAAAATATTATGCTGCCTCTGAATGAATTACCAGCTTTAGTAGTAGTCTGTGGATGGAAAAAAAAAGAAAATATTCATCTCTGTCTTAGTTAAGGTTCTATTGCTGAGAAGAGATGCCATGAACATAGCAACTCTTTTAAAAGGAGGCATTTGACTGGGACTTACATTCAGAGGCTTAGTCAATTGTCATCATGGCAGGAATCATGGTAGCACACATGGTGGCAGACATGGTGCTGGAAAGGTAGTTAAGAGTTCTACATCTGGATCCACAGGCAGAAGAAAGAGAGAGTTGCTGGTCCTGGCCTAAGCATTTGAAACTCCAAACCCCAGCCCCCAGTGACACACTTCCTCCAGCAAGGCCATACTTATTCCAACTAGGCCACACCTTTTAATTCCTGTCAAAGTAGAGCCACTCCCTAATGACCAAGCATTCCAAAAATGAGCTTATAAGGCCCATTCCTATTCAAACCACCAGAATATCACAATTGATCCAGATTGTTTTGTGGAACTGAAGGCACAAAAGGCTAGAAGTTTTGGTAGGCATTGTAAGTGGAAGGCCATCCTTTCTCTGCTGCCTTCAAAGCATGCCATATGCTTTCAAGCAAGTCTTACACAGATATTGTTTCTCTACATATGACTGCTTTTCCACTGAAGACAATGTTTGTGTCTTGGGAACTTCCAGAACACTGATTTTTATCATGATTATTTTCTTTAGAAACAAAAACTGGGAAAATGTCTTTATGCTTAAAAAAAATACTTTTTCACCAATGTTTAGAGACTAAAAATACGAATCTAGTCACTGTGCCTTAGGAGTTAAAATTTCAAGAGCATGTATAGAAACAGTAAAATCCTTTTAAATCCTTTTAAAATTATCTACCTAAGCTTAGGCAGGAAGACTATTACGGTTAGACTCTGACATTGAGTATTGTGCCACAATCATTAAATAACATTTATTATCTGCCATCTGATCTGTAGATAAATAGAGATGTTCTCAGTGAAGGTGATTTATGATACTTCCAGATTCTGTCACATAAAATTGGAACAACTATAAATGGAGCTATGATCAAATAAAATACATAGAAATGGAATTTCAAGTTGATAATGCAGATCAATGTGATGCTGCATGCAAGGGCTGCATCAGGTCGGGAGCAAATACAAATTCAGTGATCATGTGTCTCCAGTTCGCTTCCTACTTATGGTCAGGGAAATTATCATTTTCGTATTTATAATATGGCAAAGAGTTTTACTCCTGTAGTTAAAATGTTCTGATATACCATTGCTTCATTTAATTCCATACGCAGCTCACAGAGGCTTGTGGAAACTCTAACCACTGGGATGAACATATGCTGACACATTTGCATGACAGCATCACAGAAACATACAAGGAATAGCCAATTTCAAGGACTTTCACAATATAGCAATCATTTTAAATGTCAGTCAAAAAGCGAAGCTTCTGAAACATGTGATGTGGTGTCATACGATGTGTGTGTGAAAAGAAGGGTTAGGTGGTGCTCTGTGTGGTCTTTTCTTATGGGTTGAAAACAAAATCACTCAGAGCCAGAGTCATTAATCCTCAGAAATATTGACCTTTGGGGCTGCATAATTTTTCTGTTTCAGTGGGGGTGATGTTGCATTACAGTATGCAAAATATACCACTGATTCTTTCCACCTTAGAACTTCATCAAAAACCCTCCCTGTATCCAGGAAGCTTCTCTCCTACTCAACTCCTAGCCAATTTTAAGCCCAGTTTATCATTTCCAACATAGCCTTTACTGATAATCCTCTACTGTTCCACCAACATGATCATTTTTAGTTCTGATGTACTTAATGACATGCTCATTATAATTCTTAAGGCATTGATGGTATTTATCATTGTACATTTCTGCTCATTTATGCAGAGATAAGAAGATGTACGTGATATCTTATCTCTTTTTGTTCACTTTAATAAATCATTAGGATATCGATTTTGTCATTTTTGTATAACATTTATCTGGCATACAGTAAATTCCCAGTAAACACCTGTCAACTAAGGGACTCTATCAATGGATAAACAAACATATTATACCAAGGAACAGGAAGTATGTGAGGGCCAGGAAGGCCAAGAGGGGGCCAAGCTCTAAGTCACATTGTATTTGCACTTATTCTTTGCATCAGCTTATCACTGGGACAGCATCTCTGAACATACCCCATTTCTGTCCGTCAGAGCTTACTGTTTTCCTTGGAGACATCAAAAACCAAGCAGGTAGCCACATAGGAAGCCACATAGCAAGAGCTTCTGCTGCCACAGTGAGTCATCTTGCCATTCTTTTTCCTCTCTGATAAACAGTAAAATGTCATGTGTGGCTCAATTGCTTACTAACATTTTCAAAAAAACGTCCTCCTGCCTTAGAATACTATGCATTCCCCAGAGTTCTCATTGGGATTGTATCCCTTTTCTTATCTTTAAAATTACACAGACCGTGTTTTTACCCCAGATAGCTTCTATTTGAGTCTAGTTTTACTTTCCCTCTCAAACTCCAATCTCAGAGTTTTCAAATAAAGCTAAACATTGGGGTCCCCTAGACCACCAGGCTCCCCAAACTCACTAAAGGCAAAGCACAGGCAGCCACCCTTTTCTTTCTTCTTTTCCTATATCTTCTAGAACCTCCATTCTCTGAGATACTCTGTCTCTGCACAATAAAGTCATTGTTGGCTTCATGTTCTGAGAACCCAAAAAGTCAGAGTAAGGACACCCACTTCTATTTCTGCCCATTTAGTTCTTCCGTCAGTGCCATCCTTTCCATCCTAGTTGTCATTAATCTCTTCCAGGTCAATGCATTTCTTTCAAATCTAAACAATCGGGACACTGTCCTAATAAGTTTTTGCATTTGGTCCCTACTCCAATCCATTCTTCACCCTGTTTCCTGCAGGCTGATTAATCTTTCTGAAACCCAGATTCCTACAGACTTCTCCTCTATTCTGAATCTTTCAAAGCCTTCTAAAAGGTTATTGAAGTCAACAGAAAATACAATTGGTCTGCCAGTGAAGGATCTTCAGACAGAAAACTCCACCCTGGCTCTTCTCAGAATCTTTTCCATGTTACATCTAAGCAAAAACATCAACCTCTTATAATATCCGATTTCTTCATTTATGTTTATATTCGATTTGGAAAGCCTTTTCTCCTTTCCCCAAAAGAAGAGACAATCTATGACAACAAGCACTCTTAGAATACTGTGTTCAGAACTAGAGGTACTTATTTCATTTCACATCAGAGTCAACTATTTTAATTTTCCTTTCTTCTAAATTATTTCCTTGAGTTCAAGTCAGAATCCTGGTTCCACATAAATTCTTTCCAGAACATAGATCCGGGAAAGAAAATGGGTATTTTGACAATATAAAGAAAGCATTGTAGACAACAAATTATGAAAGTCTTAGACACAGGCTGCCATGATGCTGCACACTTTTAATTTCATCTGTTTGAGAAACCGAGACAGGAGACAACCTGCTCCATATATGGAGGCCTATGTTATAAACTTTATTTCAAAAAGTTATTAAAAATATTTAATTCTTAAAATTACTTGGGCTGTAACTAAGAGAACATTCTCCTAGTATGCATGAGATCCTGAGGTAAACTTCCAGTAAAACACACACATACATATATAAACATGCACATACACACACTCATACAAACAAACCACATACACCCCACCATGAGCACAAATCCTAGCATATATATATATATATATAAGATATATATATATATATATATATCTTATGTACAGTCCTCAATCCTACGGGATTCAATTTTTTCATACTTAATGAAAACAAGGTTTACTTTCCAACTCTTATAAAGACAATAAAGCATCTAACAGTTTCTGAAATGTAAGAGATATCCAGACAATGGGATATATGATAATAGTAGAAATCTTTATTATGTTGTGATACAGAATTGATACACGTTTGTTAAATTAAACTAAAATTAACATAATTAATCTTTCCTGCCCTCTAAGATATTATAATGTAATCATGGAAAGGAGTCACCACTACAGAATAATATCATTAACTATTCTAAGCAAAATGCAATGAATGACATCAATCACTATATTCTAAGGTTGAATGTGTGTAACAACCTCTTTTCTGGTGGGATGGAGAAGGAAGTAAATGAAAAACTTGGTGCAACTTTCTTACAACATAAAATACAGGACTGGGACCACTCTGAACTGTAAAGAGTTACTTAATTGTGTTTTTTTTTAAAGAAATACAATGAAACTCATTAAAAGTATTTATTGATAATTTATTCACTGTACTGGTAACTTTATTTCTTTTTAAATTATCCTTCTTTCAGGCTGTTAGTCTGAAAATGTGTTCTGAATCATCTCAAACTTTTAGTTAGTATCAAGTGTAAAAGTATATTACAATAGGCTTTAGGATTTTGAGAGAGTCAGCTTTTTTTCCTGAGATTTACATAATATGTGCTGTAATATAGATGTAGATATATTTTATACAAGAAGCAACCAGGAAAGAATGATGTAGTTAGTCCCTTCCAATAGCAAATTCAACATGAATTCCTGTGGCAGGTCTAAGTAGTTTTCTGTCATTGTAATGAATACAGCAAACTTTATTACTATATGCCTCCCTACCAATTCCTCCCCCTACACAAACAGTCTTCTTTAGGAGACAGAAAATAAGAAATATGGACTTGCTAATTCCTATGTAAAAACATATATAGATACCACATTTAATACTCATGAAACTATTGACTATTGAAGAAAAAGCAAGCCAAGGAGAACAATTTTGAGAGAAGTTAGAAAATTTAATGTCGAGCATTTAGAAAAGCAACAGCACACCTATCTCTAAGCGGAAGTCAAAATAAAAGTGTCTGTGGAGGAAACAGTTATTGCTCAGGGTGAGCTCAGAAGAAAAACCCTTGCTTAGCATGTGCAATGCTCAGTCGTCAGCACTGAAAAACAAGCTGGTGATGAGATGTGCCCTATGATCTATTGTTAGGATATGTGTACTTTTAAAATTTTTACTACAATTTATTGTGGAGTTTTGAAATTTTATGTGTAATTTCACACATGTATGTCACTCTTACACTCATCTCCCTGTGGCCCTGTCACCCTCTCACCTCTCCAAGAGTAGCTCTCTCTTGCATTCATATCCCTTCATCTTGTTTTGTGGCCCACTGAGATTAACCAGAGCCCAAAATGCTCTGACTTAATTTGGTTGTATCTAATTTAATTCGAGACTAAGATGTTTTGTCTTGGTATACCGGGAACACTGCATATACGAATCCGTATAATGGCTTAGCAAGCTAGGGTATGGTTCCGTGGTAGATCACATGCATGTCCTGCCCGAGACCTTGGGTTGGATTTCAGGCCACACACCTATGTTGTATTCCTCACTACCCATGACTATTACCTGTGTGTAACCAAAGTGGACAATATGAATATGACCACGTTAAGATTCTAATTAAGAGAAATAGCTTCCACTATGCGGTTAAGCAGTGAATGTAGTCACGAGTGTCCTGAAAAAAAAGAGGCTGGGGAATATTTGACTATTGCAAGGCAGTGTGGCCACAGGGACAGAAATGAGGATGAGGCAGCAATCATGTTAACAGTACCAGCAGCCATGAAAATTGAAGAGAAAACTAAGGTAATCCATAGTTACGGTACTGTACCCACAGAACTAGGTCATAGAAGAATTTCTACAGACGCTCTCTCATGCGCGAAGCTTCCTTTTCTTGATTGGGATCATCATGGAAAAGTTAAAGTAGATTAAGGAATAAGAAGTAAGAGTTCAAAACTTGCCAGGCTACTGAGAAAACTGGAAGACGGGATGTCTTAGGACGCTCAAGTATTCCTCCTATAGGAAATACCACCCCAAGCTTAGCCAGTGAACAGGCTTTTGCCTTTGCATTGGAGGTTATTCTGCTCATCAGCGGATCATTTTCAGCATGTCTAAATTAATGTTCTTTGTTTTAAAAACTTTTCTGCCACCATTTTTATCTCCACGGAAACGGCAAAGCAATGTGCACACCCTGCCATTGATACCTTGCCCTGTTTTAGAAGCACTGATGTAGAGGAATGTTTCATTATGTACCCCTCCCTTTCTTTCCATATTCCAGGGAAGAAATGGAGGGAAAGGGGAAGAAAAGAGAAGATGCAACGAAAGGATAAAATCATAATTATGGGGGCAAGGAAGTCCAAGAAGGAAAGGAAGGGCCCATCGGTGCTTGTGCATGACTCTCTTTCATATGGAATTAATGGTGGTTTAATGGAGTATGAAAGGATGTTGCAGGGGAAACAATGAGGAACAATTGTCTAGCTCACGTTTCATTTCACAGGTCATTATTGCATTAAGAAGTAAATCGACCAAGTCCGGTAAATAACAGTCTGCGTATCGCCGAGAGCTTTGAGCCAACCATTTTAGCCATCACAAACTAATATCTCTGTCATTTTAACCCTTGCAGGGTTGTGCTACAGGGCTAAACAATTATGGTTTTGCCCAGTTCTAGCAGGTGAGCATAATTCAATGCCCCTCTAGCCCCTTCCTTTGCAAAAACCCAGAAGGCCATATTTTAGCATTGTTGTTTTGTTGATGAGCCAGCCTTAGCCAAATGCAGCTCCAGTGGCCTTGAAAAACAACCCCCATTTTAGTGAGTGCTGCAGGCATCTTTAAACAGACTGCTTCCTCTGCAAAATTAATTGCTGCAAAATGCAGGGTTCCCTCATCTAAGCTTCTGCAGGCTCACACTCAGCTATTTGGGTGGGCTATAGACGTGTTTGAGAGATCCAGGGAAAATGAGCTTCTCTCCTTTATTACAGAAGTTCACATTTGTGTCACCGAGCGTCATCAGGCACTGGACATCCAGAAGTTCCTAATGCCTAAATTCTACTTTCATTAACTCAGGGGCAATTGGTGGGTGAGGCAAATGCTGACTGGATTTTTGAATCAATAGCACAGTAAATATATCAAAGACAGCATATAGTAAACAAGCGGACTTAAGTACAAAGCAAAGTGCACACTTAAAATGCTTGTCAAATTAAAATGCTTCCCTGTTTTATCTGTGGCAAAATGGAGGCGTCAGGTTAAGATTCATAATATTTTGTCATCATGTCAAATACAACCAAGCTAGTCTGTGTTTTCTATTAAAACATGTTTAGCCTGTAAAGAGATTGCAGATCTTTCGTGTTTCCACCGTACCTCTCAAACAAGGTCAATACACTCTAACTACTTGCCTAAAAGAGAAAAATCTTGCACACACAGTTCCAGCATTCCTATCTCTTATACTATTTTGTCTGTATAACTAATATTAAGGCCTTGCAAATAACTACAGCATGTCCCTGCTCCCAAGACGTTTAAGCCAGTATATTGATTATGTGACCTTGGCAAAGGACTTTATAGATGTGACTATGGGTATATAATTTTATTTGTTTGAAACAGGGTCTCACTATGCTACTCAGTTAGCTTGAAACTCCCAATTCTCCTGCCTCAGCTTCCCAGTCTCTGGGATTTATAAATATGTTCTACCATGCCCAGATGAAGGCTACAGATCTTACAGTGGGGAGATTATGCAGAAGCAAAAGCATTTAGGACAATGGTTCTCAACCTTCCTAATGCTGCAACCCTTTAATACAATTCCACACGTTGTGGTGAGCCCCAACCATGAAATTATTTTCATTGCTACTTCATAACTGTAATTTTGCTATGGTTATGAATCATAAATATCTGATATGCAGATGGTCTTAGGCAACCCCTATGAAATGGTCATTTGAGCCCCCCCCCCGCCAAAAGCAGACGAGACCCACAGGTTGAGAACCACTGACTTGGAAGAAGACTTCCTGGCTGAAATCAGAAGAAAAAATAAGGAAAATTAAAAGCCAGAGAGGAAGCACAGTTTCCTGTTGTGTGCATTGAAAATGGCAGGAGCTCCAAACCACGAATGCCCCAAGAGTTGAGCATGAACCTTGGCCTATGTGTAGCTAAGAAACAGCCCTCTTGGTACTACAACCACAAGGAACTGTTTAAGGGCCTGAATGGACTGAACGTAGACTCATAGTTAGAGACTGCAGAATGTAATGTTAGCTTCACCTGTAGAGAATTTAAGTGAGGCATGTTTGCCATACTTACCTCTTGGTAAGTATACCAGTGCTATTTCAGGACACTAGTGTATTAGAGTTTTGCTGTTATCAGCAATAGAAAATAAACACAAGAGCCAACTAATGTAATGCTCAAATGCTCCAGTAATCATCCCAAGCAGAGAGATGACTAGAAACCAGTGACGGCAGTCAGTAGTCACTACGATTCATGTAGTACTTAGCAGTTGTTAGGGCGTGGGGCTAAGGCTTTTTTATGTATTCTGTGTATAAACCTAAAAGGCCCTGTGGTCTGCTCCTTCGTTCCTTACATGCTCAAGTACAAAGAGAATAAAGCTTGGACATGTGCATATGCTAACTTCTACACCGTAAGTATTCCAAAGTTGTATCTGCAGCATTACACCAAGGGGAAAACATTACTATCCATAGCAACATGAAAATTAGTTTCAACTTTTATCCATTGAAATTCCTCTCAGCAACTTAAATTTAATTATTATCAACATGGTTCCTGTAAGGAAGGTTAAGCAAACAAAATTAGCTCTACAGAAAGTCCTTAATTCCAGAGCACAGAGATCAGCTGACAGATCTAGGGAGATTTTTTTCTCTATTGTTCCTTTCTTTCACATGCTTTTGTAAAAATCAGTTCATTTGTGAGGATTATCAATGGACATATAAATATATTTTACTGACATTATTCTTTTTAAAGTATTAAATAACACAAACACTTGATTTTTAGTATGGTAACTTCTCCTTCTTCCTTAAGCTAGGGGAGGGAAAATGGGATATTTTCTTTCTCTCTGTGTAAATGTTTTATTTTTCATTTTTCATTCAATGAAAGTATTAGGATAATTTTTTAAAGTGGAGTCGCTGAGAGGGAAATATAGATTTTTAGATGGGTATAAGAAGTCAATTGTGACCAGAACTATCGAGAACACGGTTTAAGAATTGTTCATTCACACTTTCTGTGAGAAGTACCACACATTTTAACTATCACCAACCTGATTGTAAAACAGGACCTCAGTAACTACAGACACAGAGGTCATGTTAGTACTTGACACCGCATTGAATTTCCCTCATTTAAATCTTAACAAGCATTATATGTGCATATAGCAATAACATCTCCACTTCCTAAATGAGGAAAGGGAAGCTACCGAAAGGTAAAACACTTGCCTGAGGCCCACATCTACTGAACAGACTGCACGTAGGTCCCTGGACTCTCTGTAGCAGCTTTTAGACCTGGCTCTGATTATGAGAAAACAGATACATTTTTCTTAACATTTATTGACATTATACCAATTTCTCTATAATTTCTTATTTCAATAATTTCCATTTAATTTTTTTTATTACTTCTTTTGTTTTTGAGATTAGAATTACATCATTTGCCCCTTTCCCTTTCCTCCCTCTAACTCCTCCTCTACATCCCTCCTTATTCTCTTTCAAATTCGTTGCCTCTGCTTTCTTTGCTATTGCATGCACATATGTATACGTGCATACATATATATTCCTAAATATAACCTGCTCAGTCTACATGTTACTTGGATGTATGTTTTCAGGACTATTTGGTATTGGATGACTAATTGCTGTGTTCTGCCTCTGATAAGAATATCAGTTTATCATATTCGCTCTTAGATGTTACTAGAAAATATATATGAATACATATTAAAGAAATTGCTCCTTTGTCATAAAATTTTCAGTTTTGTAGCTATTCTAGTTTTATTTAAAAATTCTTTATTTTGCAAAATATTTTTACTTCTTATATAATCAAAAATTCTTGCAGTTTACAAATTTTGATTCATGAAAAAAGTTGTCATGGCTTTATGGATATATCAGCAAGTTAATGTATTTACTTGTTTATATGAATGTTTTGTTTTTAATTCATATAGAAATATTTTTCATAGAGAAAAATATGTGAATAACTAAAGGGTTTTACTCTCCTTATATGGTTGGTAAAATACTGTATCATTTTTTGCTTAATTTCTAACTTCCCATGATTTAAAATGCTATCCTTGGTAGAGACTAAATTCTCAAATGCACCTGCACATATTTCTGATTTTAAAAAATTCCATCAATGTATCTTTCTACAGGATAAATATATATGCTCAATACCTACAGAGGCCAGGAGAACCTTGGATTCCACGGACCTGGATTTACAGGTTCTTGTGAGCTTTAAGATGTGGGTGTTAGAAAATGAACTCCAGTCCTCTGGAAAAGTAGTAAGTGATCCTAACTACTGAACCACCTCCCCAGGTCCCAATCTGTTGGATGCTTTTAATGATCACATTCAATTTGTCACAGACTTACATCTGTTGAAAAGGTAAATACAAAAGTAGAAACTGAAAACCAGATCAAAGAAACAACACATCATTGTGTCATTCATTAACTTGCTTTTTGTTATTACATCACCAAGGAACAAGTGTTTTATTTATGATATGACTGTCCAAGTATGACCTTCCATTAAAATGTGTGCAAACGTGCCTGTAGAATATGCATTTGTCTACACATATGTATCAAGTGTGCACACATGCCCCTCTTGTGGAATATTGATACCAACGCTTCTCATCAGCATGGTTTGGAAACCTGAATAAGATTTTCTCATAAGGGATTGCTAGCTTGGGTGGGAAAGTTCCAGCTTCAGACAACCCCATTCTTTCTTTAGAGGCATGGTTGTTCTCCAGAATGGCAAACAATCCAAGGCTGGTAGGGACTTGCTCCCTCTCATTGACTGATCTGGATGTCTCCACCAATCAGGTGCTCATCTGAATTATCTAATTCTGAGAGTCATTTCTAATGCTAAAATTACAGGCTGTATCTAATGACAATTCATTTATGAAAATACAGTTTTACAGAGATGAATAGACTAGTTCACAATTTGAAAATTAAATCAACTGTCTAACATACATCCCTCCATAACAAGGAAGAAGGCACATATATCATAGCTATGGGAACATGGCATCCTGTGACTGGTGGAATGTGACAATTAAATTTTGAATGGTACATAAATTTAAATATCTAAAATGTAAAACTGATAATTAAATACATTTAAAGCAACTCATACATAATTCTATATATTATACCAGAGTTTTATAGCAGAGTTTATGAACTCTAAATGTAGATCAAGTATTTCTTAGGAAAATGCACCTCACTGCTAGGCATGTACTCAGAGAACTCCATAGCCCACCGCAGAGATACTTGCATGTCTGTGTTTATTGGTGCTTTGTTCAATATAACAAAGAATTAGAATCAATCCAGTTGATCATCAACAAAGGAATAATTGAATTTTATATGCATATATAAAGGAATAGTGTTCAGCTCTAAAAGAATATAATAACAAAATTTACATGAAATGATGAACTCAGAATGTATATTAGGTAAGGTCATATAATCTCAGAAAGAGAAAGAATCCATGTTCTCCCTCATATGTGGAATTTAGCCAATACTATATGTATATATGTAAGAAGCATGTATGTGAGTATGCTATGTCATGTAGAAAAGAGAACAAGAAAGGTTAATATTAGGGGATCAGTGCAGACTCATTGTGGGTAAAGGACATGAGTCATGAAGGAAGATATAAAGCTAATGTTTTTTTTTTTCTTTCTTTAGCTTTAACTCTGACAGAGAATTTTCATTTTTTGGTGATAGGTTAGTGCATAAAATAGTATTCAATAGCGAGGCTGCATAATTCAATGTAAAGCTTCAGAGTGTCCATTACAAATGTACTGCTCTACCTATATAAAAATTCACTAAAACATAATGACTTTGGGTCCTGTTAAGTTTGGTGTGTTTTTTTTTTAATTTGTAAGTATTTCATAATAATATTTCCAAAAGAAGCTGTATTTTGTGAATTGAGATCAGCCTTAAGTACAAAAAGCACGTACTATGGAAAGCAGAAAGCAAGCTATCTCAAATTTACATTGATTTAAAATTATTTTGGTCATGTTGAACTATATGATGCTATGAAATTTAGTTTCATCTATGTTTATGTTTTAAATTGTATAAAATCCACACATGAGAAACTTTAAGCTATTTTGTGATTTATATTTTGTCTGTTGGACATACTCTGCTGCATGGGCTTTTAGCTTTAACTTAATTCAGTCAAAGACACTGATGAAGTCCGGGTGGTAGGGGTGCATGCCTTTAATTACAACACTCAGAATGCAGAGGCAGGCAGATCTCTGTGAGTTCCAGACCAGCCTGGTCTACAGAGTGAGTTCCAGGAGAGAGTTACAATAGAGAAACCTTCTCTCAAAAAAAAAAAAAAAACAAAAACTCAAACACTGATAAACTGATTCTAACATGAAAAACTCATTCCATCTGTTAATGTATTACAAGAATGTTTTAAATGGCAATGAAAAGATTATAAACGGACATTAATTTGTGAATCAAATCTATCAGTTCTTTATGAAAAATTAAATGTTCATCAATAGACCTTATCGACAGCTTTAAAAGCCACCCCTAAATTGGAAGTCATCCCAGGATGTGTGGAGAACTTAAAAAATGCAAAAAGAAATCCTTAAGCCAATAAGCAATAACATCTTATAATAAGCAAATATAATCTCCAAAGAGGAGATAGACATGACCCATAATCACATGAAAATATTCTAAACATCATTAGTCAATAAGGGCATGCAAATGAAGTAGTGAAGTAGCACCTCATACCCATTAGGATCCCTAATATGGAAGAGAAATAATGTTAGTGAGAATATAGACAAAGAGAAAGTCATGCGTACCGACTGGGAATGGGAATTTATGGTATTGCTACTATGGAAAAAACTACAATGGGTTCTCAAAAAAAAAAAAAAAAACGCCCTAAAATAGTTATCATATGGTCCTTCACATATATTTCCAACTAAACTCAGTAGAGTTTATGAGAGGCATGTGTATTCTATGTAGGCAGCAGCATAATTCACAGTAGCTATCATGTAATAAGAACCCTATGTCCATGGGCAGATGAATGGAATATTTAACTTTCAGAGAGAAAGAAATTCTATAATTTGCTACAATTTGTAGGAGCCTTGTGAACTTTATTCTAAGCGAAATGAGTCAATCATAGGAGGCATGTGTGGCTCTATTTATCTAAGTCACTTAGAGTAGAAAAAAATCATGCAGTCATTAAATACAGTGATGGCTGCTGGAGATGAGGGGAGAATGGGATGCAGAGTTACTATTTAATGAGCATAGAATTTGTATTTTATGAGATGGAAAGACTTATCAAGATGGATAGTTTGCATGACATGGAGATTGTATTGAACACCACTGAACTACTTAGAATGGATAAGTTGTAAATTCCATGCAATGTATATTTTATCAAAATATATAATAGTCTAAAAAGAGAAGCCCTAAACCTAATCCCTTGCTTGTTCCAACAAAAAGGATTTAGACTTTGTACTTTTCACAATGTATATATTATCTTCATTTATGAGTATGTGTGTGTGACAGTGAGCGTCTATGTGCAGGTGCCTATGAAACCCCTGGAACTGGAGTCACAGATATCTGTCTTACGTGGGTGCTGGGAACCAAACTCAAATCCTCTGAGAGGGCAGCAAGCCCTTTAACTGCTGAAGTACTTCTCCAGCCCCTGAAATGTTTACTTTTGTTGTTGTTGCTGTTGCTGTTGTCACTGTTGTTTTTGAGACAGGGTCTCTCTGTTGTAACCCTAGCAGTCCTGGAACTCACTCTGTAGACCAGCCTGGCCTCCAACACAGTCCATCTGCCTCTGCCTCCTGAGTGCTGGGATTAAAGTCAGTCACCACCATCGCCCGCAAGAGGTCTACTCTTAAATGACTCTTATCCGTATATTCTCTGTCTTATTGATTTTTAATATCTGGGTGTGTATTGTGTGGGAAATAATTCAACATATATTCTGCTACCATAGGAAACAAACTAAATTACTAAGTTGAAATTATAGGAGTAAGATGCTAACCATTAAGATTATTTGAAATATTGGGAAATAGAAGGAAGAAGGCCCTGTGTGGTGAATGGAGAAAAAAAACCGAGGAAACTCCAAGGAACCATCCAAATCCAAATAAAATACATTCTCATCATTTCTTTCAAACTAAATCTGTGCAGATGAACAGCTTGATAAGAAGCAACATTCCCTAAACTCATTTTAAGTACACTCATTACAAATATGGGTAAGGGTCATCCAGTCAAAAATCTTGTACAAATTTAAATGGTAGTTTTAATTTAATTGCATAACCTATAATCTTTAATATTTTAGGATACGCACTCAATCTCTAAAATGTGAACAGAGTTTCCAGTATTGATTTTTGTGGTGGAACGTATTTTTCAGTCTCCTGAGTTCAGTTTCAGTGAGAACAGCCCTGAAAATACTTCTAAAAAGATGTTGTACATCAATCCTATCAGTGCAATGTACTTGGTGGAACAGTTGTCTGCCAAACTGATCTTGAATTGTTCACTTAATGTTTCATTCACTTATTTATTAGTCACTCTTTTGCTGCATGCTGGATATATATTGTGTTCTAGAGTGTGATAGTATTAATTGTCAACTTGATAAAACCGGGATCACTTAGGGGAAAGGCCTTTGTGCATGTCTATGGAGAATTACCTTGATTTTATTAATTAAAGAGATAAGGTGGCTAGCACCTTTCCCTAGGTAGAGGATCCTGATCTGTATAAAAGTAAAGAAACAGAGCTTAGTTCACTGCTCTCTGCTTTGGGCTACGGATATGACTAGCTGCTTCAATTTCTTGCCACCCGACTTCCCTGTAGTAATGAAATCATGACGCAAATACACCCTTTCGTCTTAAGTTGTTTCTGTCAGTGTATTTGATCATAGGAACAGGAAGAGGAACTAAGACACAGGAATCATACTGAGAAATCACAATTTCTATGCGGCCTTGTAGCCTGGTGAGAGAGCAGACTTCCACAACAACGGGAGGAGAGCATAACAGGTGAAGTAATGGACTGACACCTGACTGACAAAGGAGGATCACCCAGACAGGGAGACCCACTGTGCATTGCCAAGCCCATCCCTGCTTTACAGGGACAGCACAAAGTTCCATCACAGAACACAGGGCCACATCCGCTGTTTCAACACAATGTGTATGCTTACCCCCTTATGCATACCGTTTACTTACTTAATTACTTTTGTCTTTTGTTTGTATTAGTATATATTAATTGCACATACTATGCCCCATTATGATATTTTCATGCACGTGCACAATGTATTTCAATGATCCTCACCCGCCAGTATTCTCTTTTGTCTCTCTCCTGCTGCTTCCCTTCCTCTTCTCAAATCCCCTTTTCCTTTCATGTGTGTTGATCCCATGATGGCCCAATGAGCTCTTCAGGACTGTCTTAGGATCACGGGTGAGTTGCTGTTTAGAGAACATAGATGCCCTACCAATTGCTAACACCAACTGAAGAAAATCTCTCTCCTTTCCCTCAGAAATGCTCAGAGAAAGACAAGTCCCATGACACCCTTTATCCTCTATGATAGTGTTGGTGAGCCAATCTTCTACATATCTTGTGCAGAGGATCACAGTTTCTGTGAATTCAGAAACACAATATCCAGGGTCATAGAGGTGACGCTGTACTTAAGAGCACTTTCTGTTCCTTCAGAGGACTTGAGTCAATTTCAAGCAATCCCATGATCACTCAATCATCCAAAACTCCAGTTTCAAGGGATCTGATGCTTTCTTCTGGACATCGTCGACACTGCATACACATGGAACACAAACATGCAGCAATACACCCGTACATATAAAATAAAATATAATTTTCAAGAATGCAACAGCTTGGAAGTGTCCCCACCTCTTTCAACACTTCACACATTGTTCTATGCTTGCCACAAATTCCATTTCCTTCCTAATACGTTTCTCCAAATCCATGGTTGCCTATGATCTTCTTAGAGTGCTGATTTTATCCAACTCTTCCTGTAGGTCATGTCACAGTCTGGCCCCTGTGTCCCACTGTGTAAGGGTAGAAACCATCTCATTCTGCCTTGACACCTCATCCTGCACATTCTATCAGTGCGTGCACCTTGATGCCACTGGATACTCAAGAAAATAAACACTCAATTGAAAATTATACCTACATCAACCTACTAAAGAAACTAAAACTTTCAAAAATAAAATCCTAATTCAGGACCAAGGCTAGGAGTTAGTAACTACTCTGCCTTTCTCATTAGCTATAACATTTGTTTTCTTGGCAATGATGTGGACCATTTATTTTGTACATGGAAATAATAGCCATATGTAAATATGTATTTATATTATATAGAGATTTAAGGAAAGGAAACAAAATGAGAATTTTGCAGTTGTTACTATATTGCAATTATAATTGATGGCTACCTTTGAAAAATCTAAAAATCGATTTTACTTGAACAAAAAGTAAAAGGATGTGAATTATGTAGCTAAACACGGCTTTATACAGCTTCTCCAGATGATAAAGACTATATCATAATCATAATTAGAGAACGATAGATTTAAACTTGGGTTTTGCACATCTTGAAAAAAGTAGTTGATTTCTCTAAAACCCTATATCCTCAGATGCTTAAGCTGAACAACCCTGATAGCATGTTAACTGTGTTGTAAAGGTAGAGAGGTATGTTCCTACCTGTCATGAATACAGAGTGCTACAAAGGAGTGCTCTGAGCCAATAATAACCAATGGTAATCATGATTATTGCCAATGTGGGTGGGTAGTCTCAGTTTGCTTTATTTTGGGCTCTTCCTCTGAGAGAACTGGTAGATTTACAATAGACCACATAGACAAATGTGGGATAGGAATAGAGAAATCTCTTACAATGGTACAGAGGACAATGTTGTTTCTACTTAAGAACACTGCTCAGTCCTGAATCTTTAATTAGCTGCATGACTTAGACAATGAACGAATATCTCCAAAACAGTTGCTGTCCCTATAAATGGAGGTAGTAAGAGTACACATCTCACAGGGCAGATCATGTTCCTGTCATCAAATGAGATAATTAATCCAACGGTCTCAGCAGGAAGCCACAGACAGCAGTGGTGGTAGTCACAAATGGAAGATTTGAAAAGAGAAATAATCCATGTCTAGATTATAGAAAGGTAAAGAAATAATCCCCATTGTGTTATTTCTTTTTCATTTCATCCTGTAGAAATCACACAGTAAAATCATTGCAACCCTCAGCATGGACCACTCCAGAAAGCAATCAAATACTGTTATTCTGTCCTTCCCAGAGACCATGGAGAATGAGAAAATGAGGTGGATCAAAGTTGCTCTCTGGGTGTCACAAAGTACACTAGAAGCTATCTTCTTCTGCTTGGGATAAAAGTCCCTTGCAGCCACATATCCCACAGCCTAATATTTTCTGAGACTCCACTGTGCCTTTTTATTTTAATACCCTGACATCTGGAATCCTAAAAGTCTAATGTTTAACCATAAATATCTGCTGAGATTAAAGAGCTATATACCAAGTTTCAATCTTTGGGGCCTATAATTGCTTGGGAAAAGAGAATGGCATTTCCCCCTCTAGCTAGAAGAAAAAGACCTCGGCAAGCACGGATATTGGCAGACAAATCTTCTAACAACCGTTACCCCTCTCCATTCTCTCCTCTCATTTCCTCCCTCCCTCTCCATTCTCTCATTTTATAATACCATCTTGCTGTCACTCTTGGAACAAATGGGAGGAACAAGGAGCCTAGAAAGCTTAAAGAAAGACACATTTCAAGATTCCGCAACAATGAAACGGAGACTGCCGGCCACCCTCTGCCAGTAAATCCGGAACACACACAGCATCTGCGGATTTCCCATCATTCACTTAGAACGCACTTCATCATTCTGTGGACTGACAGTCAAATGCCAACTTTATTTTCTTTTTTATCAACCTCACATTTTATTTTTGATTCGAGGCAAGTCACTTTTAAGGTCTCCAGAATGGTTTATAACTTTCTTTCTTGGGAAGTCTCCCAGAAGTAACAAAATTTGAAAAATGTTTCGGAGCTACTCACAGTAAAGAATGGGGAACCGACCTTTTCCCTGAAGGTAGATTTAGTCAGAAGTCCCGGTCAGATGACAGAGATTTGCTTGGAATAATGTTAAAGAAAGTGTGGGAAAAGCTTATCATGAAATAAGCTTTTAATATAATGATTCAATGTAGAATGTACAAAATAAACTTAATAACAAACCCGTTTTCACCCAGTAATGTATTATTAAGATGGCATTTGGAGGTCATGCAGCTCATTTCAATACATGATATTAAAGGCCTAACAACTTACTTTAAAGACTTCAGTTATAAATATGTCTGTATCTTTCTAATGTTCTTTTCTCTTTCCAATATGCACACGTCTGTATCACTTGGATTTGACATAAAGAGTCATTCTTTTTTCCCTTTGATAACAAGGTCTCACTCTGTAGCCTGGCTCTCCTTGAACTCAGGGTAATTCTGTTCTATAAACCTCTCAAATGATGCAATTTAAGGCCTGAGCTATCACATGTAGAGTCAAAGACTAATTCTGGATTATTAATGAAAAATTAAAACTGTACACTAAAGGTTAATTGTTTTCTTAAAGGTTTGTTAACACAAAGGAAGTACATGGTTTATAACAGTAATATTTGTATATTTATACTTAACACAACAGATTCCTTGTAGATATTTAGTTTCTTCCTTCCTTCCTTCCTTCCTTCCTTCCTTCCTTCCTTCCTTCCTTCCTTCCTTCCTTCCTTCCTTCTTTCCTTCCTTCTTTCCTTCTTTCCTGTCTTACTTTTTTAAATGGAGACAGGGTTTCTCTGTTGTAACTCTGGCTGTCTCAGAACTCACTCTATAGACCAAGCTGACCTGGAACTCAGAGATCCACCTGCCTTTGCCTCCCAAGTGCTGGATTAAAGGTGTGCACCACCACCATCCAGCTAATGCTTAGCTTCCTACCATCCCCTTTCTCTGTATCTCTCTCTCCCTTCCTACCTCCTCCTCTCATTCTAGTGTGTGTGTGTGCGTTAAACCCAAAGGTAGGATTTTACACATGCATTTCTAGTAAAAGTCCTCTTACATGCAGAAGGAAAAAAGAAATTAAGAAATAGAGCTGGAGATACAGTTCAGTGAGAGTATTTACCTACCATGTGCAAGGCCTCAAGCTCAATTCTAGCACCACACACAGAAAAAGATCAAAATTTCCCTATGTGCATATGAATATATGAATTATGGATGGCCTGGCTGTTTCTCATACTAACTTAGCCTTGGGAACTACTGTCCTGGTTTGATCACGAAGAAACTTCGGCAGTATAAGGAAGACAGAGGCTTTGCTTGTTATGGTCTGTTTTTAAATATTCTCTCTATTGAAAGACCATGCTTCAGAAAATAGGCTGTAGATTATCACCTAATGAGACATAAGATAGAAACCCACAAAGGATTTATTAGATTCCATAGATACAAATTACTCTGTCAAATTGATAGGCTAACCAATTAATAAATTCTGTGACTATGTCATTGCTGCATGGAAACCAAGAATTTTTTGGCTAGCACAAACCACTGAACACTCTGGTCCTTCTGGAAGACCCCGGCCTCCCACCACGAGCAACTTCTAGGCCACAACACATGCTCCCACTCCGTTGCACTGATGCATCACAGCTTGCAGTTTGCTCAAAGAACTGATAAAAACCCAAGCCCTGATCTTCTTACATCTTCCTACTCAATCACACAATAAAATGATAGGTCCAGGAGCAGGAAGCAGAGGTGGTGGGAATGAGGAGATGTAGTTCAAAGAACCCAAATTTGCACACATACAGAGTGAATAATTCTGAAGACCTAATGAACCAGAGGTCTATAGATAATAATAGTGAAGTATAGGCAGAATTTTTGCAGAGGAGATTTTAGGTACCTTTATCACAATAAAAGAGGAGTAACTGAGAGGATTTAACTTTTTGAACAAAAGCAGTTCTTTAGTCATGTATGTTCAAGGCATCATTCTGTATACCTTAACATGCATAATACACATAAGTGAAAACTCAACAAAAGCCTAACTTCTTACCCTAGCCTTCAAAGGGTTCTTGTCTCCCTCGCAGTCTCACACAGATCCCTGCTCCATCCACGGTCATATGTGTTGAGGACATTCTTTTACCAGAGCCTTTGTGCTGCCTGGTGACCTGCCTTATGAGTTCCGCCCTTTGCTCACTGGAGTCTTATTTGCAATGCTACTTTATATCTAATATGGCCTTCTTACACACACACACACACACACACACACCAGAGAGAAGGAGGGAGGAAGAGAGTAAAGTGAGAGCAAGGGAGGACAGAACGAAAGAATAAACCATTCCTATTTGAAACTTCCTCTGTAAACCATAACACTATTTTATTTTCTTCATTCCTCATTTTCTCACTATTTATATGTACGTCTCTGTTACAAAATAACTTTGATAAATGCATGGTTGTTATCTTTCTCACTGTTCACTATAATATCCATCCTTTAATAAGATGCTAGTAGACAGTGTGTTGGCAAAACATGTTTATCGAATAAACGAAAATGCCAGATACTGTACTTCACATGCAAAGAGGATTCATGTAATGCCAGCTTCCAGTTTACTTCCCCCCCTACTTTATTTAGCTGGGGAATTCTAAACTGCCAAACCTAGAGCTCTGAAGTCTTCGGTCCTCTCATAACGACACTGGTCCTCCATATCTACAAACCAGTCTGTGAGGTGATACTGCTAACTATTAGCTAGAGATAGTCAGGAAATTTATAAGAAGCCAAAATGGAAAGGCCTGGTGTTGATATCCTACCTAACTGGGATATTAATTTCAAGATTTTGTTTTATTGAATAATTTTGAATTTTTGGATCATCAGATGTCTCCACATAACCACAGAAATCATTCCTTTAAGAAAAATGTAAGTAGTTCTCAGGGAATCACCTGCTTGGGATTAGCTGTCTGGCTCTTATGGCCATGTAATTTTCAAAGTTGGCAGCAAATGAAAACTTATAGATAAGTATAAAACAAAATTAACAGCTCACTTTTCCCCTGGCTACACACCCTGCACTACACAGATAGCAAAACCCACTGGCACAGAGTTCCTCGTTGATGATCCACACGGATGGGCTTCGCTCCCGATGCCAACGTGCTCCACAATATGCATGGAACCAACTGTGGATAAATGATTGAGTGAGGAGTTTTTGGTGTGAGCTAATACGTGAAAACAAGATCTGCTATTTTGCAAATTAAAAAACTAAACCTCAGAGGCAAATGGACTCAAAATGGCTTGGAGAGATTTACTAATAAAATTTAGAAAGGATGTGGGGGTGTGTCCAACAGGGTGACATAGGAAGAAATATGAGACTTGGTTCGAGTGGCCTCTACTTTAACCTTATCCGTGTCACCTTCACTGACTTACAGAGGGATATAGAGAAAAGAGGCACTAATTCTCTTAGGAATAAATCTGTGCTTCTCCCATCCACTAGATTTTGGTTACAAGAATTCAAATGCAGTTTTAAAAGCAATGATTTCTAAAATACAAAGGTCACGCATAATAGAAGAAGATGTTTGAAAGTCAAGGAGTATATAATTCTACTAGTCCAACCTCCAAAAAACAGGCACCATTTACTATATGTTGTCTGCAAAAGGATACAGGCTGTATTTTTTTAGTGCAGTAAACAAATTCCACTGTGAGAATCAAGGCACCTATAACAACTGGAACATGTTAGGCAGGTTTAGAGCTTGAGGAGTCAGTCAGTCTTACACACTTCTTTGTATACTCTCTGTCATTCGCACAGACTTACTTTCACACACTGATAGTAAATGGTGTGTAATGTCTGTTATATAACCTTAAATCACGCTTCACACATGGCGATGAGCTGAGCAAAAAGCAAACAGAACAGCACCTCAACCGGTAGCAAGAACATATTTACATCTGAATAATGTATTACACCACATGGTAAGCAATCTCCTGAAAGCTCATCAAAAGAATGTTCTTATAATTTAAACATGAAGCATTTGATTGACACCATAGTGACTACTGATAAAAGTGTTTACAATGATACACCATATGCCATTGGAGATCATCTTCTCCAGACAAAGAGAACTGTTGACAACTATTGACTGTGACCTGAGAAATATTTTCTGATCATATGAAAGAGCCCAGATAACCCATGTTCAGGGAAAGTCAACAGGCTGGAAAGTTACCCTACCCTGAATCATCTCTCAATCCAAGGGTGAGCAGAGATCCGACATATTTACATTAGCTCCTCAGGCATGGTTGTGGTCATTTGGGTTTATGGTCTCCAAGAGTTCCATTAGAGTTGGGCTCCAAATTCAACAGACGTGACAGTTTGACAGCCATCTTTATTGGCATTATGTTTTTTTTCTAATCTCACTTTTCTACTGGCTTTTTTTGGCAGTCTGCTGCTACATAAACTGCTTGAGTCTAAGCTTTGTGTCAGGGTGCATTTCTGAGTCAACCCATACTAAGACACTATCTTCAAGCTTTTTCTTTTTCTGTTAGGATGAATTTCTATTTGTATCTGGCACTGTAGACCACCACTCATCTTATTAATTAAATAGCTAATATCAACTGCTCAACATGTGTTTTCCACTTTATACTGTCCCAAATCTGTCCAGACAAGGGTCCCCATCCATAGACTGTTATATACACTCAGAATATAGGTGACTTTAAAACATACACTCTAGACCCCGCATCTTGTTACTCAATTGGAACCTAAGACTTCAACATATGGAAAAATGTAAGATGAGTATAAAATATAATTTCAAATATGAACATTTATAATTCAAATATTAATGTGTAGAAATAATCCCGAAAGCCAATCACTTTCCGAAAGCAATCACTCAGAAGGAAAAAAGTCATAAAAAATAAAAATACACCCATGTTCTCATGATGACGTGTGCCTAAACCAGGACACAACAGGCTGAGACAGAAGAATGAGAAGCCTAAGACAAGCATGAGCCATACAACCAACAAGAGCAAAGGCAACTTGAATTACACAGCAAATTTCAGTCTAGCCTGGGTACAGAAGTAAAAGCAGAAACAAACAAGCAAAAACTTTGAACTGTATAGAAGGCTTCTGTATGAGATATATATCATTAAATCAATAACATGATCCTCTTTAATAGTTTAGGACAAGCTCATTAATATTCTTTCTAAGTATCCATTATACATCCACTGACAGAGCTAGTTCGAGCAATATTTATTGAGCTTCCTCCCAAATATACATCAGCGAGCCCAAATATACGCCTTCCAAAATATATATCAGAATCTCAGCCCTTGCTGAGTTTGTGTTCTAAAGGGTCAAATGGTAAATAAACAACTAAGTAATCACATGTATAATACAATGTCACATGTGGACTGCTAAAAACAGTAAAGCAGATACACTGGCTTTAGAAAACAATAAACACATTGTTTTGTTTTGTTTGGTTGTTTTTCTGACAAGGTGTTATTTGTCTCAAGCTAGTCCTGAACAAACTATGAAGATAAGGTATAGATCATCACACTCAGTTTATGTTGTCCACACTTAGCCCTGTGATTCTTGCATGGGAGGCAAGCACTCCACTAGCTGAGTGACAGAACTCTCCCACACATATGATTGTTAGAGAAGGGGATCAGGATGGCTCTCCCAAGGGTACTTAGAGATAATATGTGTATACCCCTAACATAGATAATAAGTAGTAAGGTATTCAGGCAGAGGAAATAGTCTGTTCAAGGGCCCTAGGCTAAAGGAAAAATAAGACTATGATAGTTAAGGTGAGTGTATGGGGTGGGGGCAGTGGGCCACAGGAGGAAGGAGAAAGAAGCCATAATCTGAATGCAAGTATGGTGAGCTTATGGTTTAGATGCTTGGATGTTCTTCTGCTTCTAAGTGGGTGAAAATCCATGAGAAAGTTTAAATGATTGTCCTAGCTATTAGGAGCTTAGACTATAGAATGCAGAAATGGAAGAAAAGACCAACAGTGAGGATGTTCTGCCACCAGGTAAGACTTCATTATATAGGTTGCAGATAAGGAAGATGAGAAATGTTAGAGTTTGGGTTAGGAAAAATAACAAGGTATTACTTCTTAATAAAGTCAGTTGGGTATTTTGGGCTAAATTCCAAGGTCAGGTCTGAGCTACTGATAGAAATTATAACTCATAGGTAGAGTTGAATGGCAATTTGACCTTGGTTTTCTTGGAGTAAGGAAAATGGTCTGAGCACATCGCCCTGGGCGTGTCATAACTTCAGAATTTAAAATGGCAAGGAAGAATAGACCATGGAGATAGGAAGGAAATGAGAGAGTTGGGGGTGAGAGCAATTGGAATGCATTATATACATGTAAGGTATGACAAAAGAACAAATATAACTGACAAAAAAATAAAGTTGAGTGGTGGTGGCACACACCTTTAATCCCAGCACTCAGGATGCTGAGGCAGGCAGATCTCTATGAGTTCAAGGTCAGCCTGGTCTACAGAGTGAGTTCCAGGACAGCCA
Source organism: Cricetomys ansorgei (assembly GCA_026225945.1). Lineage (NCBI taxonomy): Eukaryota > Metazoa > Chordata > Mammalia > Rodentia > Nesomyidae > Cricetomys > Cricetomys ansorgei. The sequence continues at coordinate 22,185 of JAMJFZ010001761.1, read as the reverse complement.
GAGTTACAATAGAAAAACCCTGTCTGACAAAACCAAAAATAAATAGATAGATAGATAGATAGATAGATAGATAGACAGATAGACAGATAGATAGATAAATAGGAGACTAAATAAAGAATCTAAAAAGAATGAAGCAGAGGAAATTCCTGTAATGTGTGTAAATTCCATTCAAGTTGGAAATTTGGTATTGCTGGTGGCAGAAATCTCTCTAAGAATGGATATGCAAAATCAATATGCAAAGGTTCTATGTTTTTATGAGCAAGAAACGAAAATAGAAGGCAGTGGTTCTGAGTACAGCACAGTTTAAGAAACATCTGGAGAACAGGAAAATGAATCTCACGATGCCTCTTCTAGCATCATCTCCTGAATGAGCTTTCAAGTTCTAACAGAAAAGAAAGATGGTATCATAGGTGGATGGGTCATTTCAAGATGACATGAATGCTGCACAAAGCTCAGGTGTGTACGAGGAGCACTCTCCACTTGTAACAGAGCTGAGTAGCAATAATATATACATTTGACATAGACACAGCATCCATAGAGATCACAGTAGTGCTGTTACGGTGTCTTTTGATGGCTCAGTATCCCTGCCATGCATGTGATATGATAGCACATCAGCACAGACTCCAACCCTAGACTTTGGTTCCTGTCCAGTACCTTTTGTTCTCATGGGACAGCAGAATCATTCAGCTCTTTCACATGCCTACTGCCTTTCCCACAAGCATTGTGGTCAGACGTAACTGACCTGTGTTGAAGAAAGATCCAGTCCATTCTGCCTCTGTCTTTGGAAACACAGAAATAGGCGGGGATAGACCCAGGGTCCTCCCATCCAGATCTGTGAAGAGGGATTTTCTTGGACTTTCGCAGTCAGATTCAGGGCAGACGGCTCCTTCTAGGTCTTTCCTGTGGAGAAAGGGAGAAAGTAAGGCTCTCATCTCATGACAGGCAACAAAAAGAAAGTGCATCAGCAGTTTTGATCTTGTTCCAAGTCTAGGGGGTACTCTTGTATTCCCAGTCCTTCTGGCACATGAGGCAAAAATTCTTCACTTTCGATGGATGACCTGTACAGCATGTATCATCAGACACTAATTGAGGTGCTTTGATTTTTGTACCCCCTTGACTCCAAAACCATAATAAATGAATCTTTGGTCATTATAAACCATCTAGCTTACAGATTTTTGTTATACACACAAATGGACCAAGAGATATATCTTTCAGCCCATTGGTAAGACACAAGCAGAAGGAACTTTTGGCAGGAAAAGGACAAATAATAACACTGCATGAATTGTGAGCCTAACTGTACTGACTGCCTACAGTGGATCAGGGATGGGCATTAAAAAGGAAATAGTGTTGGGTCAAACACATAAGCTTTCCATACACGGTGCTTTATTTAGACTATTCCTTCTCTCCCTAAAGCAGTTTTTTGCACTGTGAGAAAGTAATAACCCATTTTTCATTTTTCCAAGTTTTTTTTTAAGGCAAAGGGACTCCAGACCTTTCAGATCCTTGATAAAACTCTCAGATCATGTGTCCAGGAGCAGTAGTTACACCTGGTCTATGCCTCATTATTTAGCTTAGGAATTAGTAGCAATAGGCATCTTCTCATCTTCTCTCTTCGTTCTGCTGAAAGGCCCCCTGAGTTCCCATCTGAAACTGTGGGTTTTGTGCTTCATGATAGAGAAGAGAATTGGATTGATTTGAGTCCAGCTATTTTGAAAATATTTATAAGGAAAAAACAATAAAAATAGCAATAAGACTATTACCAAATCACTCTGAACCCGTCAACAAACTAAGACTTTAGGGGAGGGTAGAAACCAGTAACTGGTAACTGTTTGTGTGCAAAATTCTCAAAATCATATTTTAAAGGGCAAGAATACAGAAGGGGTAAACTTTGGGGGCCACTAAATCAGGCCTTTTCTACAGGGATTCATTTCTACTTGTGTGACAGTGTTATAATTCTAACATGTTGAAGGAACTAGAGTTAAAAACTGCTTTATAAATATAGTGTATCATCCAATACTGAAACTGGTACCTGGGCCGTGATGGAGGAAAGTAGAACTTGTTTTTGTCCTTCATATTTAGCATCCTAGTCCTCTCTGCTGTTATTGGGTACATGATTCCAGTGCTGTACTCATTAGGCAGGATACAGACGTCCAGGTCATCACTATAGCAACTCTTCACAAAACTAGAAAAGGTGACATCTGAAATTTTAAACAATATACCAAAAGATAGTATCATGTGAACAACCCACCACATACAGATTACACAACTAAATATTCTTTTCATAATATGCATTCTGAGAGCCAATTTAAACTATCCAGGATAGTTTAACTACCCAGTGAGTTTACATGAATCTTAGTTACAATATATCTGGACTATATGGACATTTTGTGTAAAATAGCTGTCAATTCCAAGCTAGAAAGTAGCACAGTGATTAGAGCACTGACTGCTGCTCCAGAGGACACAAGTTCAATTCCTAGCAGCAACATGGAGGCTCACAACCCTCTGTAACACAAGTAACACTCTCTTATAGCCTCTGTGGATACCTCATGTGTACAGTGCACAGATACACATACAGGTAAATACTCACACACATAAAATCATAATAAAAAACTTTAAAGACAATGATTTAAATATATTACAGTCTTCAGAAAATGCTTAATGAAAACCTTGATGGAAAATCTAACCATTGTATGTAACAATTAATCTAACTACTAGATGGGGAATAACTGCAAAATCATCACCAAAACTACCTGGGAAAATATAAACTATCTAGGTTATAGTCAAATACTGACTTTAAACTTGTCAGTCTTCATAGCACCCAACTACAAAGCCACCTCAGATGATGTGCCATTTCTACATCTCAGTTACTTCAGGGGATAATGGGAAAACAACTCCCATCTACAAGCTATCATTGCGTTAAATAGTTACTATAAAGTCTCTCCAGCAAGCCGAAAGCAGAAACTTCAGTAAGGAATCACTCACTGTCTTCAAAATTCAGTTGTGCTCATCCACAGTAGGATGTCAGCTAGACAAGCCAGCACTAAACCACACTGTGCCTTCTCATCACATGATGTTAGAATGATACTGAACATTGTGTGCTTGGGTGTGTGAAGCCACCATATCTTTAAGGCAAACTCCAGAATCCTACCTTGAAGCTTCATAATTCCTGTAACTGATTGGCCACTTCTCACTTTGTGCCATGGCTCCTGAGGCCATTGATTTGGTTCTGAGGTGAAAACAGGCCACAGAATACCAATTCTGCCTCCTCTGGGATTGGACGGTGCTCTGTCTCCTGATGTCCAGTTGGCTGACTGAGGTGTCTTTCTGTCTTGAATGCAGTCAAAAGAGGAGCTAGTGGCCACAATGACTGAATTCCTAAGCACAATCTGTAAATTTCCAATGGATCTTGGTATGGCAGAAGATACGTATGCGATTGCCAAAAGACCAATAGTATTGTCTACCAGAGTGATATTCTGCATGTCCACACTATTTTCTGTCTGTACCATGGCACCATAGTCAAAGTTCTTAAAAGCCAGAAATCCTGAGACACCAGTACAGTTGTTGGGTTCATGCTTCTTGTAGAGGTGAAGACCATGAAGGCTTGAGTGGACCATGTTGTCAGACCAAAGCGCCTCAGAGGAGCATCCATGGCCATTTATCTGAAAGCCAAGTCTCTCAGACCCTGCCACCACGTTGCCGTGGAGAATGATATCCTTTGCATAGTTCACTTTTATTCCGGCCACCCAAGGAGATGACCATGCTGGCTGCATCGTCAGAATGACAAGATTATTAGTGAGAGAATAGTTCTGACCCTCCAGATCAATCCCATGGCCACTTGTGCCAAACACTATGTTATCATTTAAAACCATCCCTTGACTGTCAGATGCACGTATGCCCATGCCACAGCTTTGGTGTACTGTAGACGATATTACCCAAGATCCAGCAGACACACCAGTGAATTCAATGGATGGATACAATGGAGATCCCAAGTTCTGAATTTCTACATTTAGAAGTTGAAGAACACCTGCAAAGACAATGTACATATTCAGATAAGGTTCGTTCTTACTCCTCACAAGCCTCTACTTCAGGGCATCAGAATATGTGAACATTTAAATGAAATATAATTATTATCCTTCACACCAGAACTGAATTGCATACCATATATTTTCAGTGATGATAAATGAATCACTAGAAACATCCCAGTCTTATTTATAAACAGTCATGTGTCGTCTGAACTCTGATACCAGAAGTGAGAAGGGAAATAAGGCAGAGAATGGCCTGGGGAAGGTACACAGTGGTTTAAGATCTTTGCATTTATTAGGAGACTGAGTCAAGGGCCTGGATAATAATGCAGGGAAAGTAGAATGCCCACTTGCCTTACAGTCATGTCTTCCTGTCTGTCCCAAGGACCCCATTCGATTAGGTTGTAAGTAACAACAGAGATAATGAATGAATGAACAGAATGGGAAACTCTTAAAACACTGCAAGCATTTTCAAGAAGAGTAAAATGCAAAGATTATTATGGTACAAATTAATGTCCAGAAACATGAGCTTCCTGATGAAAACATGGCTAAAAATAAAAAGTAATACAGATTTAACATTGTTTGTGAAACTGGATCTAGAGGCACAGGCCTGCAAACAGGCAGTATAGCAGGCTGAGGCAGAAGAATTGAATTTTCAAGGCCTGTCTCTGCTACACAGTAACTCAAGGCTACCCAGGGCAATTCTGTAAGGCTCTGTTACTAAATCTGCAGAAAGAAAAATCAGAAAAAGAAGACTTGGAATAGAGCTAAATAGTAGAACACTGGACTAGGGTGTGTCATCCGCAACACCTCAGGATCAATTCCCAGGAGTAAATATGAAGAAAAGTCCTCATGAAACCTTTTCTATAGTTTAATCTTATTCACATTCTATTCCCCAGTTTATTTATTTATTTACTTATTTATTTACTTATTTAAGTTTTTCCCGAGACAGGATTTCTCTGTTGTAACTCTGGCTGCCCTAGAATTCACTCTGTAGACCAGGCTGGCCTCAAACTCACAGAGATCCGCCTGCCTCTGCCTCCTAACTGCTGGGATTAAAGGCGTGCGCCGCCACCAGCTGGCCCCACTTCATTTTATAATGAAATTTCCTACATCTTTGATGAAATTTAATAATTACTCTCCAAGTCTCATGAAAACTTTAAGCTTTTTGAAAGTTGTCATTTTATAGTGTACTGTTTTAGCTGTACTGATGACTGAATCTATAGTCCTGCTCCTACGAGGCCAGTATTAAACTACTAGCTATACTTCTAACCTTACTTTTTCTTATTTGAGGCAGGGTCTCACTAAAATTGCCTAGTCAGGCCTAGAACTTGTGATCCTCCTGCCTCAGCTGATGGAGTAGCTCAGATTATAGGCCCAAACAACCATGCCCAGATTATTTTATTTTCTAGGGAAAAAGTTTGACTATGAAATGCATGATGGTCCAGAACTTCCTATATAGCCTAAGATGTCTTAAACTTTACAATCTTCCTTCCTCTTTCTTCTAAGTCCTAAGATTACAATCAGATACCACATGCCTGGCCTTCCTGCATTAAAAACACTTTGGTTTTAAATTTGAGTATTAATAATTAGTGTACACGCTTCTGATAAAAATACATACTTCGTTATTACAGGTTAGGAATTAATAATAATAATGTAACATCTAATTTCCATATAACACTGATCATGTGCTATGCTCTGCTGCAACATACAAACATGCCCCCACACAATCATACTTATCACAAAGATCCTATTAGTTACGTACAATTATTATGCCCATTGTGCTGATAAGGACACGGAGACAGAAAATGGTTGACAAACTATGATTTCAATCTGGACATATGACTAAGTACTATGAACCTCATTGCCTACATACAGCAAGACGGACAGATCCAATGCTACAAAGGGAACAACTTCACATTGGAGTCAGGTAACCAGGCAATAGCTGTATGTCAGTCATTAATCTCATATCCTTTGCCAGGAAGGTTACAACTTGACTACTTTGCCCCTCAGTCTTTTCTCTTTTTTTCCCTAATAGTTGTTGCTGAGATTTATGAGGTTTGGTTTGGTTTATTAAGGCAAGGCCAATGTAAATCATGAAGTTACTTCTATGATAAGCATGGAAGAAGCTAAGTATGTGAAGTTTCAATGTTACTGCGTTTTTGTACTTTTACTTAAAACTCAATGGTAGACCAGCCTAACACCTTCAGTTCTCCCCTGTATTTTCAGAAATAGGAAACAGGAACCATTGCAAATCAGTTGCTGTGAAGAAGTCAATCCCTGTGGAGAAGGAGAAAGTGAAGGACTGTGTGCCTCTCCTGGGACTGGATAAAAGAACTCCAATAATTAATCTCTCAGTTGGCAATGGTTAAGAAGCTTCTGGTAGGTAGTATAGAAATACTGTGCTCAACATTACTGTATAGGACTAAGCTCTGAGCTAAACTGCCACCATCTTCAGGAGTTTCTGGACCCACTTACAAAAGATCATCACAGCTAGGTCCATTGACTATTTACCTCCCTTCCTAAAAAGAGGAAATGGGGAGAGTCATAAGACCCTTACCTGTGTATCCAGCCACCCCTCCTAACAAGGTGCAAATCTGCCTAATTGCATATGGTCTTTGGGGAGGGGGAAGAGGTAGAGGTAGGGTTAGGATTATGGCTAAGGCTAGGATTAGGGTTAAGGTTAGGATTCTTGTTAAATAGGGTCATTAAAAGAAAAAAAAAATATTGTGGGAAACCAGAACAGTTCCAGCCCGCAGAAGTGTTTAATTTAGTTTATCTTTCCCGTCATGGGAGGTAATTCTAAAAGCCACAGATTAGCAATGACATTTGCTTAGGATGCTGGCTGGCTTGATGGTATGCTTTGTGCTCTATTGTACAATTTGATATCTGTCCTATTCCAGTGACTATGGTCTCACTGGACCTAGTTTTCATTAGCTGGGCCACTAGGATGCTCTCCCCTACAGTGTCCATATTTCACAATCTTTTATACAGGACCAGAGTCCAGCATTTGTCTTTGTCTTCTAGGGCAAGATTTTTTACCTAAACACCATGTTATTTTGAGCCAGACATTCCTTTCTTATATGTTGCTGTCCTGTGCTCTTGCCAGCTACTCAGTAAGTACCAGAAACTCCCCCAGGTTATAACAAGTAAAAACATCAGCAGATATTAACAATTGTCCCCCCTAGGGGGCAAACTCACCTCTGGCAAGAACATTTAGTGATAGAGATTATGAAAAGAGTTTTTTCATGTTCACGAGAAATCTTGAACTTATGATTCAAGATCTGAATATTCCAAAATAATGAAAAAACTGATGCCATGGAAAGAGCCCATGCTGATTATATTAGGTACTAGTTAGAACACTTTTTCCAGGCCTTCTCTGAGCCTTTATTGTACTCAATGCAGAGTGACTTTCTTTTCTTTAAAAAATATAATTTCTATTAATTCTTTGAGAATTAATGTATTTTTATCCCAATGAGTCCAGTTAGTTCTACTTATATACTCCTGGGTGGCAGGCCATACACTAAAATGTGGTCATCCTACCAGACATGCTATTAAAGAAGATGGACTCTCTTTTCCTGAGAAGCCACCATTTGTCAATGGCTCCTCAGCTAGGGAGAAGAGGCTCACCCTACAATACTGGCTGGCTTGGTCTCGTGTAGGCCTTGTACAGGCAACCACAGCTGCTGTCAGTTCACATGTGTGGTAGTCTGGTCATGTCTCAAAGACATAGTTTTGGTCTGGTCTTCCCCAAACTCTCTCCCCTCTTAACAGTCCTTCCACCCTTTCTTCTGCAATGGTCCCTGAGCACTGGAGTGATTGAGAGTGATATAGATATGCCGATTTTGTCTACCACTTCCCAGACTGTGTACTGTCTACACAGGTGTGAGTGTCTGAGAGAGTTCTCTGACTAGGTTTAAGAGGCGCATGGATGAATAATACACACCTATTACTTCCATCGCAGAGTCAAAATGATGCCCTCCACATAAAATGAGGACATTTTCAACTACGTAAGAACTTTTATCTATCTCCTTCCTTTCTACTGTGTTCACTTGTGCTGTATCCTCATTATATCTTGCAGAATGAAAACCTCATAAAGCCAGGTAGTGGTGACACAAGCCTTTAATCCTAGCACTCGAGTGGCAGAGGCAGGCGGATATCTGTGACTTTGGGGGCAACCTGGTCTACAGAGTTACAACAGTCAGTTGTAACAGAGAAGCCCTATCTCAGTAAACCAAACAAATAAAAAAAAAGAAAAGAGAAAAACCTCATAGAAAAATATTATATGATTCAGTTTAATCATAAAAACTAAAGCTTAAAGAGATTCAATGTTAGATTTATCCAGACACTTTCCAATGACAAATATTTAAAGAAGAAGAAATGAACAAACATCCCTCAAGAAATAGTAGATTTTTTTTAGATAAAAGAAAATAGAATTAATCCACAGTTGATGTGTGCTCCTAAAAGTTTTCAAGGAAATTTCTAAGAATCAAGGAGAATTATTACATAAATAAACTCAGATCCTTAAGGATAGATACACCGTGACTTTCAAAGATGGAGTTACCCTGACAACATTTCCCAAACTATTTGATCGGAAAGATCTTTGTAATACTATTCCCAAACATAAGTTTAATAAATAAGGCGATCAAATAAATTTTTAAGATTCCAAAAGAGCTGAAGCATAAATTTCAAAGAAAAAGATTCCATTGATCTTCTAAAAAGATCAAATTGATCTTTAAACCACCCTAAAATATGGAAATAATTTATATTTAAATTTCAACCACTAATTTGTAGTATGAGCTCATGTCTATCATTAGATATTATATACTATTTTGAAAAAAGTAAAATAAAATCAAGAAAGTGATAAATTCAAATGGTTATTAAATCATCTGTCATTTCAAAGCAGAGGACAATCTCATCTGCAGAAGGTGTCTTCTTTGAGGTAAAAAGTGCTTATGCACTGATTTCTAGTGTATTATTTAACTTCACACTGTTAGTTTAGCTATGATGAGGGCTGGAAATTTACAGCTTCATGGAGCACAAGTGAGCCACCTAATTAGATTGTTTTGCATTATAAGTGAAAATTTTCACAGTTGAAATTTCTGAAGTGTCCCAGATGAGTGATCCAGAATTTCTTGGTTTCTGAATAGTAGTGCTTAGTAACTGAAAGTTGCATTTCACATACCAAAAAACTCTTCTCTGTTAGGCTTCCTGAAGGACCCCACAAGGATCCTCCCTCTACATGATGAGTCAGTCTGAATTTTAATGTTTCTAGTCAACAATCCAACCTCAGCAGCCAAAGGAATGTGTTGACCATTCTCCATGATGTGGGCACTTCCTAGAGAAACACAAGTCAGAGGAAAGCAACCTTTAAATGGCTGTCTTAACAATCTCCAGCTGGGGACCTACTACACCTCCCAAATAAAAATTTCCTTTTCTGTTAGAAGTCCTCCCAACACACAAGCCAGCTTTTCCTCAGGCATACTCCAAAGATGTCAGCTGAGAAATTAAAAACCTGTTCACCTGTCCCTCTTTGGGATCAAAGAGAATGTGTGAGCAGTAACTTGTTTTTCCTCAATAACTCCTGGTACTATGACAGGCTACTGGTTCAGAGACTTGTCTGATTACTAGGGTCCCCAACCTCCTTCCTTACACATATCAGAGTGAGTCTGTGACATTTTGCTGCACATTGTCCATATATTTCCATCATGGGAGTAAAGAATCCCAGGCCAGATGAGGCAGTAGAGTGTAAATAGAATGTTAGAGAGTGAAGGGAATAGCAGGGGGCTATGCTAAACATAGGAACCCCCTCCCCTGATGGACTTCTGCTCTCTACCGCCTGGAACAGCTGACAGAACAGTGGTAAGGAGAAGCCTTGTTTCCCTATTTCCACTGACATTTCACAATGCTGAGAAAGTTATCTATGACAAGTGCAGAACAGCAGTCAGAGAGCCTCCTTCCACTCCTAGTGTCAATCAAGGTTAATATGCCTGAGCAGACTCCCAAGCAGACCCTTCATGGTACACCCATTTCCTTTAACCACCAAAGCAAAGCCTTACCAATGTGACGGTGTTTAAGACGTTCATAGATCCTGATGTGCTGGCTCTTGACTTCCTTCACAGTGAGAACCTCTGCCTCATGAGGCTCATAAGAAGAAGAGCTGAGGACGATTTTGTCACTCGGCTGCCAATCCACTGTATTTTCTACTATAATTCTGCAATAGTAGAAAGTGGGTGTCAGATATACTAATAAAACAACAGAGATCATTAAGTGATCCATGAAAGAGAAAGTAAAACCTACAAAATCAGCATAGTTCACCATGGAAACTGAAAGAGAGAACAAAACAAAATATAAGATAAAAAGCTTTTGATGAGCATTGGCTATTATCCATTGAGGAAATACTGAGTTCCTAGAATCCTGACTTTCCAAGCATGAAGACCTTAATTTGATACCCCAGAAACCACATTTTACAAAGCCAGGTGTAGTGGTGCATGCTTGCAATCCCAGCAACTTGTCAGAATTTAATAATCATATCATCTCGTGATTTTGCTAAGGGCCGTCTCCCTTCTTTACTGGGAAACAACTTGAATCACGAAGATATTTCCAAAGAGAACTGTTTTCATGTTTTCTGAAGATGTATTTACAACCCCTCCCCTTTCTTTTGGACAGTGTATACAGAAAGCCTAATATCTTCCTGGTCAGACAAATACAATTATGAGTCTTTAGAATTCTAGTTGTATCTATGTGACCTCAATAAGTTATTTACTTTCTCTAGCTTTGTATCATCAGTGAAGAGAGGTCAAATATTTCTATCTCCCCATGACATCCAATTTGCACTGTGTGGAGTAATGGGGTATATGACTCCATCATGTTATTCCCAGTGTTGTGCATTTATCAGTATGAATCAATGGGGATTTTGCTCATTTTTTAGACTCACTTTAAATTAATTTTTTCTTTAATATGTCATTGCTATGTAGCTTTTCATAGTGAATATGACTTCTTTTCTCTCCGTTCATAGTCCTGGAGCATTTCAACATTGCAATTTTACTGCGGCCTTTTACCAATACCAATTTGGCTAGGTCACTCTAGTCAATGCCCCAAACTTTGCAGACATTCACAATTCTTTACTACCTGTAAATGTTCATCCAGGGAACAGGGGCTGGACAAGGCATCAGTTATGCAGCATATATTGGCAGGGCCACTAGTAAGTGACAGGTATTATAGATCCTCAGAGAGTCATAGCTGTGCCTTTGATTGCTATGATATCGTTGAAAATTCAGTAGCAGAACACTAGAACAAATGTTAGTTTTAAGGGCAGATGAAGGGCTGGGCTTGTGGCTCAGTTAGTAGAATGGTTTCCTAGCATACATGAGCCTTGGGTTTAAGACCCAGCACCCCATAAGCTTGATGGTGCACACCTAAAGTCCTAGAACTTGGAAGGTAGAGGGGGAATAATTTGAAGTTCAAAATCATCCTCAGTTACATAGAAAGTTTGAGGCCAGCCTGGGCTACATGAGACCATGTCTCAAAAATAAAAACGAAAGAAAGAGAGAGAGAGAACCAGAAAGGAGCTAATCAACTAGGATACAAAAAGATTAAGCAACTGAAGGGTAGATAATCAAATGCAGCCAAATCTTAAGTTGGACCAAAGGAAGATTCCTGACCTAATCCATTAAAAAATGTCAATTAAATACAAAATAGCCAACCGAGAATACATTGTAGGGTATAGCTGAATTACAAAGAAGTTTATTTCTGATGTATTGGTTTTCTAAAAGAAGGTATAAAATTATATGCCCCATTTTTTAATGTTAACATTAAAAATATCGGTGGTGTTGTATGCCTTTAATCCCAGAACACAGGAGGCAAGGCCGGTGGATCACTGTGAGTTCGAGGCCAGCCTGCTCTACAGAGTGAGTTCCAGGACTGCCAGGGTTACAGCAGAGAAACCTGCATCAAAAAATAATGTTAACGTATATAGATAGTTTATTGGTATTTTTTTTCACTTAGGAATATATTTTCTAACTTAATGGGTAGTGTACTATATTTTAAAATATTTGAAAGAAGATAATAGCTTTGGGTGTAGAACAGTTAGCTGTATCTGTTTTACAGATGCAAAGTCTGGAGTTTGACCTTAACACCACAAAGAAAGGAAAGGGACGAGAGGGTGAAGGAAAGGAAAGGGTAGGAGAAAGGGACAGGAGAGAAGGAAAGGGACAAGATAAGGGGTGAAGCCCAAAAGGAAAGGGGAAGGAAAACAACTGTTAGTATAAAGCCATACCACAGGCAATTAGTAATATAACATAACAGACAGTCAATAGTAGTTAATAGTTAATAGTTAATAGTTAATGACTAAGTAAATCATTATCTAATCATAATCTAGATACCTAATTAATCTTCTCATTCGTTTTTATATTCTTGAATGAAATTTTCCATTTAATAGATCATAATATTTTGAATACTTCCTTGTAAATGAGGTAGATTTCATCTCAGATGGAACACTGGATGGCTTCAGAGCAATATACAAGGTTAAACAGAACACACTTCTTCACACATTTGTCAAAAATCTACAGATTATACAATATCAAGTGAACCCAAATATAACTTAGGCAAAAAATTCAGTCCTCCTTCACGAGCCACCTTCTGTGAGCTCTCTACTCTGGCCAAATGGGTGTGCTTGCTCAACTTGCAGGATATTCATTTTAGAGCACACTGATTCTCATTGCTATGCTTCAAGAAGTCTTCTGGGAAAAGATCCAACATTTATCACCAAACTTTTGAGATAACAAATACTAGTTCTCTGGTTTCCTATTCTTGTAAACTTTGATAGTGGTGGTCACAGTTCAGTGAAAACATGACTGTTATGGAATATATTAGTCCAAACATTATATCATACTAAAAATGAGTGAGCTTAATCTCAACATTTCTATTAAGACTTCATAAAATGTTACATTTTCACAGAAATGTATTTCTCCTTTGTATGTATTTCTTACTTCAGAAGCTTTAGAATCCTGTCTGCCAGAAGAACAGTCTATAGATGTAAAAGAACCACAGCTTCTCTGTGTCTGTTTCTGCACCATTTACAGTGGAGACTGCAGAGAGATCTGTCATTGCCAAATCAGAAGCCTAGTTAATAAATCTATCTAAGAAGCAGTGATCTTTGAACTTCAACATTACTACTGCAGCTCCAATTTTCCACAACTATACCTAACTTACGATCATCTAAAAATGTAATTTAATGACTATGGTAATAAGTCTTATATGCATTCTAGGCTTTTGAAAAACACTATTGGAAGTTATACAGAAGAGGGCAAACTTTTCTGTTTTCTGAGAAAAAATATTCCTAAAGAAATCTACCAATCAACTGGTTTTAAATGGAAATCATATGAAAAGAGAAAATAAAATTTTATCTATAACAGTGGAAGGCTCCTTAAAGATACCATGCTTAATGTCTAAACAAAGAATCAGCATTATTTCCTTTACTTTGGCATTAATATTTGACCTAGTTTAGGGAATACACAATGTTTGCTAATTTATAGCACCAATTAGGTTATAAAAAACAAGAGCTTTATAAATTTGATTCAACAGTTTTTACAACTATTCATAAAACATTCATATGTATACACCTATAATATCAATAAATAAATATAAACAGTAATGAAGAATCATTATGAAATTAGCTGTGCTTAATCAGTCTCAAAATATACATTAGTTCCCTCAAAAAAATATGAGTAGCCACAGACTTCTGAATTCTGCAAACATTGATTATTTCTTTCCTAATTCCAAGGTTAACACTTTTCACCAATGCGTCTGAAATGTAATGAAAATGTTCAGGTGTATAGGCTGCTGAGATCTGAAGAAACTGCATTCCACAATGAAGTCTAAATGATGTGTCCAATGATCACAAGTACCTAGGTTATTTGCCTATCTCAGCTTCTTTACCCCTCATCCCAGGAAATCTTTTCCCCTCTCTATTGAGACTTCATCCTTCCCTGTACAATACCACTGTAGTTGTTATAGTGAGAACTTCACCATAGGCTAGGTATGTTTGTAGAAATCCTTCCCCTACACTGTGAATAAACACAAAGGTAGAGTAATATCCTCTCTGATTGTGAAGCTGGGTAAAGCTCAATAGCTCTAAGGTAATGTGTGTAGCCTACATCAGTGGGAGAAACTATTCTTCAGCAGACAACTGAGGTCAAAATTGAGTAGTACAACAAGTATAGATACAAAGGGAGGGTCTGGATGGCCCTAATCCAAAATGGATCAAGAAGTGTTCATTTTACTTCTCTGACAGAAGCTTGATTCCTATCAGCTTCTCTGTCTTTGAGCTTACTTTATGCCAGAAATGGAGCTAAAAATTCAAATTCACTAATTCATTCAATTTGTATAAATATTATATTAGCTTAGCATTATTACTCTCATAACTACAGAGAAAGAAACTATGACTCATGCGGGTAATTTACCAGTTACACATTTAGTAAATCATAAGCTAATCTCACTGTTCAGGTCTTTCTCACGGCAGAGAACTTTTCCCTCCTCATTTCTAAAGTCTGTGACCTCCATAGAAGGGTTGTCCATCTGAGGTTATGACATAGTGCTTCACTGGTTCTGAAAAACTCTCTTAGAAGCTGTACATACGATCACTGGTTCATACGATTGCTGGTAAGTGGGAAAATATCCACTGATTTCATGTTCTGCTACATAAACACAGTTATGGTAATAATAAAATTTGACTGATATATAAAAAGCTGATTCAAATTCAACTCAGGAGAAAATCTGATATATTAGAAAATATACAGTTGAGCTAACATGTTCTAATTTCCAGAAAAAAAACACACTGACTCAAGAAGCAGATATGGACTAGATACATTTGTTGTGCTATGCTTAGATGCCACAGATTATACCAAACCAATAACAATATTTCTTCTCTACAGAAGCCACATATCTATGCAGAAAGTACACAGTTTAAATAGCTTACCATCGTGCATTAAGAACCACACCAATGTTTTGTGGTTATACAAAATGCTACCATCAGGGAATGCTGAGCCAAAAGGTATACAGAAACATTCCTATTTATATAACTTTTTACGTCTTAAATTATTTTAAGAATTTTCACAGCAAAAGAATAGCCATATGTTTTATGGCTCAGTAAAATTTTAAACCATAAAACCATGCTATAGTGGTTTTGCTGATGAGGGAATTCAATGCTAAATTAAGAGACAATGGTTGAATCTCCAAAGACAAGTAGGATGGTGGGTAATGATATATAATGTCTGATACCCTTATTTAATTGTCTAAGTTGGAAGTACTAAAGTTGCTACAGAAAGCCTTGTGGGTGCTGCTTAGAGGAGAGGAAAGAGAGATATTCCAAACATACAGTATCTCAAAAGCATATCGCTAATATGATACAGGAACCAACTGGACAAATACAATCTATGGTGATGTTCAAATTAAAGGTCTTGGTCCCAGGGGTGGGGTAAAGTAATAAATGATCATTTGTTCTTTAGTGAGTGATTTCTTTGTAGATAACAGACTGTATTAGTAAACCATTCGAAACAATTCAAGCCTTTTAAGACAGCTGTTATAAAAAGATGCAAGATAATAAATGGTGCAGGCGTAAGAAGGAAGAGGAGACCATTGTGCATTGCTGGTAGAAACTTCAATTAGCGTAGCTGTTGTAGAAAATAGGATGAAAGGGTTAGAGATACGGCTCTGCCATTAAGAGAAGAGTCCAGACCCTAGGTGATAAGCCCGATGTCTTGTGAACATCTGTGACCCCCAGCTTTAAGGGAGGCTGAGAGAAGAATATCTCTGGGACGTCATGGCTTCTTTAGGCTCAGGTTCTTGGAGACACTGACTCGCAGGAATCGGTGGAGAGTAACACAGGAGGGTCTCTAACCCTCTCCTCTGGGCCCTATGCTCAAATATCAATAAGTATGTGCACTTGTACACACATATATGTACATGCACATGCCTACATATGACTATATATATGAAAAAGGATGGAAGAACCTCAATAATTAAAAACAGAACTCTCATAGAAATCCCATCACAGAGTGCAGAGCAAAAGAAAAGGAAACCAGGGTGTCAAAGGACATTTGCACCTCCATGTTCATTAACTGCCCTATCCATTATAGTCGAAACACAGAAAACTATCACATGCCTGTCCACTGATAAAAGAAAGAAAAAATGTGGTTCATATGCACAATGGGACATGCTCCAGCCTTCGCACAGAAAGAATCCCTGCCATGTGAACAGCGTAGATTAGCATTATGCTAAGTGAAATAAGTGGAACAGCCAGAAACACACCACCTGATCTCACTTATGTATGAAATCTAGTGCTGATCTCAAGAGAGAGAAGAAAACATCCAAGAGACTCGTGGCAGGTCGTGCTGATCCTAGCTAACATCTTATTTGAAAACTGCTGAGAATACAGACGTCACTCGCTTCTCACCATAAAACAAAGCATGTGAGGTGAGGCATTACATATGCTAGTTTACTGTTTACCCGTTCCGTGACATACGTGTTTCATGTGTCAAAACATAATTCCAAACCCAAACATGTTAAACGATCAGAATTATACTTGTCAATTAAAAACAAACATTTGGAAAAAAATGATAATAAGACAAAGAGGCTGGATAAAACTGTTTGTTTCCTTAAAAGGGACACGAAATGATGAACTAGAAAACAAATAAGTAAAAAATTGCAAACGTTTCTCCATAAACATGCTCTTCTCTCTGCTTTTCTGTTCTCTGTGCTACCTTTCCCACTGAGTTGCTTAGGGACGAAGATTAACACGCTCCCAAACCCTTTCTTCTCTCATCACCTATTGAGTCCATCACATATGGTGCTGCTTCTGCCTCCAACATGTATTTAACGCTTCTTGCCTCCCCCTCTTAATCTAAGCCACTATGAAGTGTCTCCAAAAAAGTGCGGTTATCATCATCATGTCTTAAGGGTCTTTTCCATCCTCCCTCGGCCTCCAACTCTGGCAACAGCAGTCATTTTTCATACAGCATACATCAGTTCAAAGCACATGTTAACCTAATGTTCACCTGTTTAAAACCCTATAAATGGGTAAAATGAAATAAAGATATCTTAAGATTATCTGGCAGAGTAACCACTTAATTTCAGAGAATGAATGCACGTGGCTGCCCAAGCCTACACAGGAAGCACACGTACATAATGGTGTGAGGATAAACTCTTTGGTCATTCCATAGTCTGTTTTGATTCATTCAAAATAGAAAATGTTTATTTTGTTTATCTGTCTTCACAAAAGTTTCAACTGAAATGATATAGTAAGGAGTAAATTTACAAATGACATAGAGCAAAAACAAAGTTTTCTTGAAAACATCTCACTGAGCTTACTTTAGCTGTGAAAGCAAGAAATGAAAGTAAGTTCAATAAAGAACATAGAACATCTCCCTAGAGGGTTTCTTACTAATTGTGCTTATGAAATAAATCAATTATGTACAAACAAGTTTTATGACCGAAGTTATTTTCAAAAGTTTAAAAAGAAAGGCTATGCACACATTATATGTTTTCCTAGACATATATGAACAGGTATCTATGCACTCCAGATAAAGTACCAATGACAGACCAAATAAGAGACCACACATAGCTTGAGAAACCAATGAAGTTATTATGGTCACTTACAGATGCATAGGTAAGAAATTAAGGGCAGCAGCAAGGGTACATCAAAGGGAACTACATCACTACAATCCCAGCATGGGGTAGCAGCTAATGAAAGTAAACTCAGTTACTGGAGTTTCTTGGAGAAATCAGGAGCTTTAGCTAAGAGGGTCTTCTCTCCCAGAAATTATAACCACTTAGTAACCCTGTAAATAGCAGTGTGACTCTAGCAAGTCTCAGAAGTGTTCAGAGATTTGTGAGCTTTCTGAATGGTTTAGGACAGTTTCTCATACTGCAGCTGGTTTAGAACTCACTACATAGCCAGGGCTGGCCTTGAATTCATGATGATCCTGCATTACTAGTTGTTTACCAAAATTACAGGTGTGAGCTTCTGTTCCTGCCTAATTTCATGAATCATATGAACCTTCTTTCTCCCTCCAAGAGGGGATGTTTCTATTTGAAGAAAACAGCTATATAACACATAAAGATAGTATACTATGATAATTACACCTTTTTTTCATACAATTTCATTAAAACATTCTTCTTTGATATTGATTCTAGGAAATACTATTTTTAATATTTCTAATACTTAGAACATAAGCAGTGGCATTAGACAAACCAGGAAATATACAACCATAAGAACTTCTAGCTTTAAAAGTGAATATTTCTTTAAGTTCTGTGACTCTAGTTAAATAAAATGTTGATAATAACCTCACTCATACATTACCACTGAGAAATTTAAAAGACAATATATATATTATAATATATATAATAGAAATTATCATATAGAGGAAGTTTATATTCATATATGTGTATACACATACACACACATATCTCTTTCTCCTGGAGTTCAAGCATCATTCTACCCTTGTATATAAGAATTCCATGTTCTTTGGATTTTAGATTCCAACAAGCTTTAGAGCCATGGCTTTTCCTTATTAACTCAATTTTCTTTCTGTGCCATTAGGATCATATAAGGTTACAACCATTATACTTAATATTCATTTATCCACATTAAATATTACTCTTCTGAGTTTTGCCCTGTGTGCTCCATTTAGAATTGTTATCCTTTCTGTTGGAGATCATCTGGCCTCTTATTAATAAGGACAGTTAGAAAGAGAGAGAGAGAGAGAGAGAGAGAGAGAGAGGGAGAGAGAGGGAGAGAGAGAGAGAGAGATTCCTGCATCTATTCCACATTCTGATCTTTACTGCTAGTATCACATCTTCTGTTATTTTTATTTGTTTACCTTGTTGTCCAAGACATAGCTGATCTCTCTCAGTTTGTTCTTCATATGATCTGTTCAGTTTAAGGCAGTGGTATATCCCTTCTTCATCTTCATATGCTTTATCTCACCATTATTTCTGTCAGTTTATCTACCTGGTGCCTTGTCAATCTTTACTGTTACATTTTCAAACCATACTCCTTGTCTTGTCTCACAGAACCCACCATTCCACATGTTACTGACAAAAGCATACATTATATAAAACTACTCTTAGTACACAATTTTGTTTTCCTACATTCCGTAAATTTTGTCCTTTTAATAGGTTGCAAGGGTTTTTCTTGGTGCCCCTTCTTTTCAGCTTATCCTTGAATGATGTGCTTAGTCTTTCATAGTACAGTGAATCATCACAGAGAACCAAATACAACAGCAACAAATAAAGATTCCTGAATCTTTTCTTACCTCTCATTTCCAGGTGCAATATCAGCTCCAAGGTGTACCCAGGATTTCTTAGGATAGGCACTGTGAAGGTGAAGTTTCCCATAAACTCCTGAAAAGTTAAAGAGTGCACAAATCACTAAGAAAATCCTTCCTTCTTAATTAAAGCCAGATAAGTGAAATGTGTTTCAATGTTTTTACACAAAATACATGACATATAGTCCATATCTAAGGGTGTTCATATATCTACAAAAAGAATATTTCTATTATAATAGGTTAAGTATAACTTAAAGACCTACAGCAAAATTAAAGCTACAGCACATAATGGATAAGAAACACACCATCTAATTGGCTAACCAGCTCAATGTAAAAA
>JAMJFZ010001760.1:0-109036 GCA_026225945.1 Cricetomys ansorgei | reverse complement strand
CAAAAAATGCTTTGGTTGAAGAAGAAAGACTAAAAAATATCAGTTTAGTAATATTATTGTATGTAGACCAGATATTGTGATGTGTGACTTTAATCCCAGCACTCAGGAAACAGAAGCAGATGGATTATCTGCGTTCAAGGCCAACCTGGTCTATAATACTAGTTCCATTCCAGTGAAGAACAGAGGGAGACCGTGTTTGAATGGAGGAATGAATGAATGAATAAAATTATCAATAGGAAGAAAGCTGTCTAACCCATGACACTGTTAAGAGAATATAAGTAAATGTGTAGTGAAGGAAAGAAAACAAGGCATTAAGGAAAAATGAGGAAGGCCGGCATGGCGGTGCATGCCTTAAATCCCCAACACTGAAGGAGAGGCTGGCCTGGGCCACCTAACCAGTTCCAGCCTGTGCCGTAGATCCTGTCATTAGAAAACAATAAGAAACGAGGAGAACTGGGCTTGATGGAACCTAGCACTGAGGACGCTGAGGCAGGGCGATTTCTATAAAGAAAGAACTAATACAGAGGAAGCTGAAATGGCTTGTGGGTAAAGACACTTGCCACCAAACCAGGCAAACTGAGTTCAAACTGAGGACACAGAGGAAGGTGAGAACAGACACCCATAAGTCCTCCTCTGACCCCCACATGCACACCATGGCATTTATGCACTCACCACACGTGTACACACTCATGCTCACACACACACTCACACACATGCATACATGAAACACACATGCATATACATACACACACATGCATATATACATACACATACACATGCATACATACACACACATGCATACATACACACATGCATACATACACATATGCATACATTCATACATACACTCATGCATACATACACACATGTACACACACATGCATACATGCATACATACACACATGCATACATACACACACACATGAATACACACAGACATGCATACATACACACACACACATACAGAAACACACATGCAAATACATACACACACATGGATACATACATACGCACATGCATACACACACATGAATACACATACACACAAGCATACATACACACACATGAGTACATACATACACACATACTATACACACATACGTATGCACATATGTATACACACACATACATACACACATGCATGCATACACACACTATACACACATACACACACATGCATACATACATACAGCCACATGCATACATACACACACATACATACATGCACACACATACTATACACACATACATACACACACATGCATACATATACACATGTATATATACACACATGCATACAGAAACACATGCATATACAGACACACACATACATAGATACACATGCATACACCCACATGCATACATACACACATGCATACATACATATACACACAAGCATACATACAGAAAATGCATATACACACACACACATACTATACAGAGTTACATATGCACACATGCATATATACACATACATTCATAAACAGACTATACAAACATACCCACTGACACATGCATACATACATACACGTACATACATACACACATGCATACATACAAACATACTATACAAACATACATACACACACATGCATGCATACACTCACATGCATACACACACACACTATACACACATACACACACACACACACACAAATGTAAAGAACCAAAACAGTACTATCTGCATACTAAGCAATGTTAAGCTCTCTATACTGTGCTATACTGTACATGCTAGAAAAAATTAACAAACGCAAAAGGATTCAAACGCATACAACTTTGACAGTACCTCTACGAAGGCTTTACTAGATACAATAAAGAACAAACGCTGAAGGCAGTGGGAAAGATAACATAGAAAGTAGTGACACTGTTTTAACAAGCTTCCTTAATACAAAGCTTACCTGACATACTTGCTCCTCAAGTCTGTCAAGTAAGAACCTTGGAACATTAATTGCAACATTAGTTCCATCTAAAACACACTGGTTAACAAGACTGAGGAGAGAACTAACAACTTCTCTCTCCTTTTCCAAAAACACAAGTGTCTCATTCGCTGAAGTCCACAAAGCCCGAACCTTTGAAAACAAAAGAAAATATAAAATCTACACATAATGTATATGTATAAAGAACATGCAAACATAAATATCTGTTCACCCTTAACAACAAATGAAGTGCAACTGATGAGAAAATAAAGTACCTTCAGTCTAACTGTTTAAAAGTACTCATATTATTCTCCAAAGGTGCTTGAATTTTTTTTTCTTGATCTATTTCCACTTTTTCGTCGGGGAGGATATTGAGACTGGGTCTCACTACATAACCTCGGCTGGCAAAACTGGCTTTGACCATGCTAGGCTCCAACTGAGAGACGAGCCTAAACATGCCTCTCCAGTGCTAGAATTAATGGCTTGTGTCACCAAGGCTGACCTAAAGAATTTCTCAGGGGAAATATAGCTTATATAATTTTCTAATAATGCCAGGTGTGGTGGCACATGCCTTTATTCCTAGGACTCTGTAGGCAGAGGCGGAGAGATCACTGTGAGTTCTAGGGTCTACATATTGAGTTCCAAGACTATGTATGCAATTCTTCACTCAAAAAAGAACACAAAGAAAGAAAGAAAGGAAAGGAGGAAGAAAGAAAGAGAAAGAAAGGAAGGAAGGGAGGGAGAGGAGAAAGGAAGGAGGGGGAAAAGGAGGAGGAGGAAGAAGAGAAAAAAGGAGAAGTAAATAAGCAGGATTTAGTCAAAAAAAATCAAGGAATCAAGTCGGAACAGTCATGACGCCCTTCATTTCAGAGTGAAGGTAAAATGACTGTGTACACATTGTGGACTTCGTTTTCTTTGAAGACAATGGGATATTTCTTAAGATAAAACTTTTCCTTTTTTAATTTTTTTACCATTTCCATATTATCATTTTACATGTATGAGTGTTTTGCCTTCACATTATGTCTGTGCATCAGATTCACCTACCACAAGCTCAGGCCTGAAAAGGACATCAGGTCTCCCGGACCTGGAGTCACAGATGACTGTGGGGGGCCATTTGGGTGTAGGAACCAAACCTGCACCATCCAGAAGAGCAACCAGTATTCTTAACCACTGAGCCATCTCTCCTGCTCTATACTCTGTTTTTTAAAGTACCAGTTTGCCCTCATATGTTACAGGTTCATTACAGAAAAATTAAGCAAATGTAGAAAACAAAACCTATCCATCAATGACCTGCTGTTAAATTTGTTATCTGCCATGTGTGGGTATTTATAAACATAAATTGTATTTTTGTATATTCTTTGTTAATTCTTTGAACTTGGAATTACACCATCAGGATTTTGAAACATAATGGTCTGAAAACATACTAACATTAATACCTACAGAGTCATATCACAATGAACAGACCCTCTGCTTATAACAAAACAAAAGAAAAAAGAAAAGAAAAGAAATGTGCCTCACCTTTTGAATTTTCTCTTGTATATTACTCTGGGCATCAGAGGGTTCCACTCTAATAAAAATTAAACAATTGAATTAATTATAAAAAAATAACAGTTAATTGTTCATCCAAGAAACCAACTGGTCTAGAAATCTATAAACAGGCATCTCAGTTTAAAAAAAATAATAATGACACTCAAGTTCTCAGCTGGGTGTGGTGGTGCACACTTTCAATCCTGATGCTCAGTGGACAGAGGCAAGCTGATCCGTATGAGTTCAAAGCACATAAATGTATATAAATTCCAGACTAACCAGTGCTACACAGTGAGATCCTGTCTCCAAAACAAACAAACAAACAACACTCAAACTCAAAGCAATAATGATTTTGTAGAACTTTATTAAAAAGTAAAAAAAAAAGAAAAAAACATTCTCTAGCCCTAGCATCAACTGGCTAATGACATAATTCTATTACTGTTTTTAGCAGTTTCATTACTTGTAAATTCAAGATCTCAACTTTGTGTAAGGTAAATTCCAGCTTTAAGAGTCACTTGCCTTTTAATTTGGTTTTGGCGGACCACACATACTGATCTCCAATTTCACACTTCCTTGATACAGAGACTGTAAGAAAGACCAGAAAGGAACATTTCCATTATTCTTACCTGGTATGGCCCACTTGGATATTTTCTCTTTTCTTAGCTTTACTGTAACATCTTAATAGTGAAAATGAAAGGTACCAGCAAGATGCTAGGGTCGGAAAAGCACCTGCCTCCAAGCCTGACCTGACTTCAATACTTAGAACCACAGCAAAAGGTAGAAATCAACTTTAAAGTTGACTTGACTTCCACTAGGGCAATACAGTGTGCACACACACACGTTTATTTTTACAAGTAAAAGTAAAGACACAACCTAGTG
This sequence comes from Cricetomys ansorgei, assembly GCA_026225945.1. Lineage (NCBI taxonomy): Eukaryota > Metazoa > Chordata > Mammalia > Rodentia > Nesomyidae > Cricetomys > Cricetomys ansorgei. Next base: position 104,714 of record JAMJFZ010001760.1, on the reverse strand, counting down.
CACTAGTGCACATACACATAGATAGATGATAGATAGATGATAGATAGATAGATAGATTGTTGAATAGGTGAGCACACACATAGAATACTATGAACTGGAGTGTTCCATGTACCTGTAATCTGGCCATTAGCATGTAGAAGAGAAACACAAATTCAAAGCTAGCCTGGCCTACATGGCAAGGTGCAGGTCAGCCAGGATCATGGTGAGACCATCTCAATTAACGAAAACTAAATAAATCAATACAGCAGTCTACTATGAAATGACTAAATATGGAGTACTTGTAGGAAGGTATAAAATATCTACTCATAAAATAAACTTTAAACATATACAGGAAACATGGAAAAATTTACAGAATGACTACCCAGACAAAAAAAGGATTCAAAACAGAATGAGAACAATTAGAACTCCAAACTATATTCCAGGGTTGGATGGATGGCTAGGTAGTTAAGAGCACTACCGCCCTTCGAGGACTCTGGTTCAATTTCCAACACACACATGGTCATTCATAACTGTCTGTAACTCCACTTCTAATGAGATTCAACACCCTCCTCTCGCCTCTACAGATACCAGGTACATGTGGTGTACAGACATATGGGCGAAGAAAGCACCTACACACATAAAATAGTTTTTTTAAATTGTATACTTAAAATGCAGTATTAGAAGCCAAGAATTAGAAGTAGGTATAATTATTTGTAGGTTTGGTAACATTTTGATACTTATTAAAAAAAATGAAAAACTATTTTCTATCTTTAAAATATTACTTACTGTGCATTTTCCTGGTATTTTTGGGTTACATAATGTTCTCTTTGCATAATTTGGGAAAATCTGTTATGTGCTACATGGCTTCTGGCAATGCACTTGTGCACATCTTGTGGCTTTTATATTAAATGTTTCTGCAAAATGTAGAGAATCTACATGGAAGACAAGATCACAGAAAACATCACCGTGAGCTGCCTTTCCAGTAGACAAACGGGAGATAAAGACAAAAACATAAAGCAACATCCAAGCAACTCTTCACTTTTTTATTGATGACCAATGAAGAATCCATGCAAACATACCAGAGGTCAGGTTTTTGTCTATAAATCCCATTGTAGACACGAATCAACAGTAAAGATAAAGATATTCTCCCAAGCAGGGTCTCTACACTGTACTTAAAACAATTTACCCACATCCCAGCATGCCACAGAGAAACCTCTACTACAATGTCTAACTCCTTGAAGAACATTAGTTCACTGAACTCAGAGTTACCTAGACATTGAAAATCTTGACTAAAATTACTTTAAATTGGAAGTTATGTTCAGAAGCCTAAATACACAATAAATTCCTATTAAATCAAATACATGGCTGGCAATGGTGGTGCACACCCACAAAAAGTCCCTGTAGTTGGGAGGTAGAGGCAGGAGGATCAAGGCCAGCCTTGGCTACAGAGCAGAATAAGGCCAGCCATGGTTAGTTAGTTACTCCAAGCAAAACAATGAAAATTCCAAACATATATATTTTATACAAAATAGCTTGGGATACATGTAATTGGAATAAATCATCTATTTACAGAAAAATTGGCACAAAGCTAATGTTGCATTAAATTTCAAATATGTCAATATTTATAAACCATGACTATAGACCAAAGCATCATGTCTAAACAGGTGAGTGCATACATGTATAGTCTCGTCTGTAGCCTCATTCTTATAGAAGTTAGCCAAATGGTTTTCAGCTGTGGTCTGGAGAAACAAATTAGGGTGAAAGAAAGAAAATAAGTCTATAAACTGATACCCAGTGATCTCCAACAGGGCTATAGCCTCATTCGTGAGCTTTGTTAATTTTTTAATTTAGTCTAGGTAGTGTTTTTGAGGTAGTCTCTCTATGACCCCAAGCTATCCTGAAATTTACATTGTAGCCCAGGCTGGCCTCAAAATAGCAATTTTTCTGACTTGACCTCCCAAGAGAATTTGAAGTATTTGCATGCTTCACCACACCCAGCCTAGGCCGGCCCGCAGCTACCCCACTTCCACCTGGGGCTTGCAGGCCTATGGGGAATTTTCCTAATTAGCAATTGCAAAAGGAGGGCCTAACAAATGTTGGTAGGGCTACCTCTGAGCTGGTGGACCTGAGTTCTGGAAAGCAGGCTGTCTTAGTTATGGTTACAATTGGTGTGATGGAAAACCACAACTTAAGCAACGCAGAAGGGAAAGGGTTTATTTTGCTTAAACTTCTGTAGCTCTGTTCATCATCTAAGGAAATTAGGACAGGAATTCAATCAAGGCAGGAACCTGGAGGAAGGAGCTGATTCAGAGGCCATGATGGGGTGCTGATTACCAGCTCACTCACTTCCAGCTCACTCACCACCAGCTTGCTCACCACCAGCTCACTCCCTAGGCCTGCATTCTTATAGAAGTCAGAATCACCAGCCTAAGGCTGGTTCCCCACCCACAATGAGTGCAGCACCTCCCCACAATCAATCACTAATTAAGAAAATTCTCCACAGGCTTGCCTACAGCCCAATCTTATGGAGGCATTTTCTTAATTAAGGCTCTCTGATGACTCTAGCTTGTGTCAAGTTGACAAAAGTAGCCAGGACACAGGACCAAACCATTCATTCCTTCATGACCTCTGCGTCTGGTCCTGTCTCCAGGTTCCTGCCCTACTTGAGGTCCTGACTTCCTCCAATGATGAACACCGATATGGATGTATAAGCCAAATAAACCCTTTCCTCCCCATGCTTTTGGTCACGATGATTTATCAAATAAATAGTAACCCTAACCAAAACAGATGATGTAGAGAATATGTGTAAATTACAGCACTAGGCAGAGGTTAGGCAGAGGCAGATGCAGAGGCAGAACCAGAGGGAGAGAGAGGAAGGAGAATCCCAACAAGTTTGAGGGCAGCCTGGTCTGCATAGTAAGTTTGGAATATATTTAGTGAGATCCTATTTCAATGAGGAGGAGAGACTTATTTATTAATTTCAGTCTGGCATGGTGGCACATGCTTGTAATCCCAAACACTCAGGAAGCAGAAGGAAAAGAATTGCCAGAAGGTTTGATGGTACCCTTAACTACATAGTGGGTACCAAGTGAGCCAGGGCTACATAGCAAGATCGTGTCTCAGAAAACAAAATAACGGAAAGGAAACTCTCATGACACACTTGACTTCTGAAATTGTTGCTTGCTCTTAAAAAGAAAACCGACTACCTTATGAATGTGCCCTCCCAAAACTGAACCCTAAAATGACTATAGCTTCAACCTTCATGTTGATTGCTCCTGAGCAAGAACCCCAACTATGTCATCCCAGAGTTATTTTTGTTTGGTTTTATTTTTTGAGATGGGGTTCCTCTGGTTTAACTCTGGTTGTCCTGGAACTCATTCTGTAGACCAGGCTGGCCTTGAACTCACAGAGATCTGCCTGCCTCTTCCTCCCAAGTGCTGTGATTAAAGGCATGTGCTGCCACTTTTGGGCCTGAATTCTTTACTCACAAAAACCATGAGATAATAGATGTTTCATCTTATTAGCCACAAGATTTAGAAGTAATCTGTTACACAGCAATAGCTGACTAATACAATTCAGTAATGCATGGAAGTAGCAAAAGCTCATTAATGGTAGCACTTCTTACATTGAATATTATTCTTGCTTCTGTACTCACCTGCACACAGGTGCACACACATACACAGTAAGGAAAAAAAGTATTGAGTTCTTGGCCACCGGGTCTACACAGTAAGTTCCAGGACAGCCAGGGATATATAGAAAGAGCCTGTCTCAAAAACAAAACAACAACAAAAGTGTCAAAGTTGTTTGATTGGTACTTGAGATTTCCTTATAGTACTCTTTCTTTTTAAAGTTTTCCATAATGGAAAAAAACAAACAAACATGCTTTTATTATTTTATGGGACCTCAAGTGTGATGCTCAATGGAATGTTTAGAGAGCAACTATTCTAACAAACTCATTTGGAAAATGGATTAGCTAATTAGGTGTCCTTGGGGTCCCCCCCAACTCTGATTTGTCTGTTTAAAATCGGGTCTCCATAATACAGCTGGCCGTTGACCTGCTATTGAGCCAAGAATGACTTTGAACTCCTCCTGCCTTTTCCTCCCAAGTGCTGGGATAGCAGACATACTGCCAAGCCAGGCATTGTGTGTGTGTGTGGATGGGAGGTGCTGGGTCATGTGTTCACCAGGCACTTGTTCCACTGAGCTACACCTCCAGCAATCTGCTTTACTCTTATGCTGCATAAACGACACAGAGTGCTGACAGGTTCCACGTCTCCCTTCCCACACTTTATCTGCACACACTCTGACCCGCATATCAGGATGGGCTCATGTGAGTATCAGGGGTGTACTCCATGCATTCTCCATTTGTCCTCCTTTGTGAGGCCTCTCAGGCAAGCTGATTTGGAGGAGAGGAAGTGATCCTGAGAATAGTGTGCTGACCTCAAGAATAATGAGGGAGAAGTGCTGGAGAGATGATGGCTTGGTTGCTAAAAGCATTTGCTGCTCTCCCAGAGGACTGAGTTTGATTTCAAGAACCCACATGGCATGGCACACAACTTTTGTAACTCCAGGTCCAGGGGATCTTACGCCTTCACCTGTCCTCCTTGGGCACCTGCACACTTGTGGCATACTCTCACACAGACACATAGACATAAATAAAAACAAAACCTAAAAAGAGTAAGAGGAGAGCCAGATGGGGTGTTACCCAGGCACTTGGGAGGCAGAGGCAGGAGGGTCATAAGTTCAAGAGTAGTCTAAATTGGACTACTATTGTACAGGTAGTACATTAAAATTGTCTAGACCTAGAAGACAACACATGTATAGCATGTAGAAGGCCATGGGTTTGATGTCCAGCCCCAGAAATAGACAAAATAGCTTCTGCATCCATTACCCAGCTCTGTCAGCTGACTAAGGTTAATCTTATTTTCTGTGTACCTCTACCCAGATCTCACCTTTCCCTGAGTATTTTCAAGCAAATAACCTATCATTTCCCATATAAACATCTCAGTTTATATCTCTAAAAGATAAAGTCTTTTGCTGTGCTTGGTAGTACACACCTTTAAACCCAGAACTCAAGAGCCATCCAGGAAGGAGGACGCTGTGGTTGGTAATTTCTATGCCCACTATCAATATTCGTACTCAGGCCGGAGGAAGCACTTGCCACTCCTGATAATCTGAGGTACTGGGTGTGTCCATGTTGACAAACAGTACATTTTCATCCCAGACTTCATCTGCTCCCTACAGAAAATTGGTTCATTGTGTAAACACTTGTGCTTTTGAGCCTGATGATTTAAGTTCAATTACCAGGGCCCACATACTAGAAGAACTAACCCTGAAAGCTGTCCTCTGACCCCTACTCATGCACTATGATGCAAAAAAAATCATGCAAGTGAATAGAGCAGAGTAATCTTTTTGAAGGCCTGTGGTTTGAAAGTGCTACAGGAAAACACTTCAAGATAACTTTCTAATAGGCCTCTGATTGCTTAGGACATAATAGCAAGAGTTCACAAATGAGAGTGTATGGCATTTAAAACTTCTATGCAGCAAGGGAACAATCAGCACAGTAAAGAGAAAAACCTACAGAGGAAGAAAATATTTGTCTTTCTTTCATCTGACAGGAAATTAATATCCAGGATATAAGATGAACTCAAAAATCAAACATGAATCCAGACATGATGGTATGTGCCTATTATCCAAACTCTTGGATAGTTGAGGCGAGAAGATCAGAAACTCAAGGTCGCCCTTGGTACAGGTCAGTTTGAGACAGCTCAGTGGATAACAGCACCTGCCACCAACCATGGGGATCAGAGTTTGATCCTCAGGACTGCTGTGTTAGAAGACAACTGACTCCCAAAAGCTGTCTCAGACCTCCACACATATGCTGTGACACTCAGAGTTCCTCCCACATTGACAAAATAAAATACATTTAATACAAATATAATATTATAATTTATATTAAATATAAATATAAAACAATGACAACAACAATAAAACCCAAAAAAATGCATTTCTTGAGTTCCAGCACTCAGGAGGCAGAGGCAGGTGGATTTCCATGAGTTTCAGGCCAGCCTGGTCTACAAAATGAGTTCCAGGACAGCCAGAGTTACAACAGAGAAACCCTGTCATGAAAAGGAAAATAAAATAAAGATTCAATATCTGATTTTGACAAACAATAGATCCAGGAGTGGTGGTACACACGTTTAATCTCAGAACTCCAGAGGCAGAAGCAGGTGGATCTCTGTGCATTTGAGGTCCGCCTAGTCTACACAGAGTGTTCCAACATAGCCAGGGCTACATAGAGAGACACTGTCTAAAAATAGATGATAGATAGACAGAAAGATAGAGGATAGATAGATAGAAAGATGATAAGTAGACAGATAGATAATTGATAGATGGTAGAGAGATAGCAACAAGAACTAAACACCAAGAGAACAAATAATCAAGTGGAGCATGGTGTTGCAAGCCTGTAATTCCAGCATTCAAGAGGAAGAGGCTGGAGGGTTGCTGTGAGTTGAATCTGATTCCAGCTAGGGCTACATGGCAAGACCCTCTCATACAGAAACAAACCAAACAAACTTCATTAATATTTTGTGGAGCTGGAGAGATGGCTCAGCAGTTTAGATGGCCGGCTGCCTTTCCAGAGGGCTTGAGTTTGGTTCTCAGCACCCTCATGACAGCTCACAATTGTTTGTAACTCTAATTTCAAGGGTTCCAATGCTCTCCAAGGGAACCAGGCATGCATATGCTGCACAGGCATCCATGCAGGCTAAACACCCATACACGTAAAATAATAAAGTCTGCTGTAAAAAGTTGTGTCTTACTCCAGTCAGAACAGTCATCACTAAGGGAAAACCTAATAACTGAAGAATCTTGGACCTAAATTCCGCACCCTCAGCAAATGAAGGGTTGCTGAACCTGGTGCAAGTGCTGTGGTTGCAATGCTCTATGGGTCTTGTAGTTTTCCAGACGGACGTTTCGTTCAGGGAGATGAGGGCACATTGCATGGTGGGAGTTGGAGTCCTCTATGAAAAGACCAGAGCGGAAGTCTCAAGCAGCCAGCGCACTGACATCTTTAGCAAGAGGAGGATGATCTCCACCATGGACTCCTCTGCTGAGAAGAAGCAACTGTGGGTTTACCTGTGTGAGCTGGGCCTGGACCCGAGCTCGGGCCCCTCACACGTGCATCTTGGAGAGTAAGGATCCCTGGGTGGTCCTAGGGAGTGGGTGCTGGGCGCTAGGGCCAATACTCTTCTTTATATCATAGGTTCAAAGGTAGCCTGAATAATTGGAACACGCACACACTGCATCTTGAGTTCACAGGGGCCAAACCATGTGTGCTTGCAAGCACGGGGTTAAAATCACGAGGTAGAAGGCATAGACTTGATCACAAGGTTATAGATCCCAAGGGAAAAAGGCATATGTGCAACCACCAGGTTACAATCAGCAAGGTAAATCAAATTATATACAAAACATTATTGTTCTTTAGTTAGCCATAAAGCCAACCTCCTATTTTGTGAGATTAAGGTCTCTTTAATTAATCTTTGACTTCGCTGAAATGAACTGCATCTGGGCTTGTCTGTTTTCCATCTTAGCATTGCTTAGCAGCTGTCCCAAATGAGAATTAGCTGAAGACACACAGCAGAACACAGGCTGAAGATCAGGGTTTTCTCCACACTGTTCTCAGAAGTCCAAGCAGTATGCCAGCACACACAAAGCTACATATGATAAAAAACCTCTTCAGAATGTCCTGCCACACACTTTAGTCAGTTTTGGAAGTTGTATAGCTTTATTAGTCAGTTATCTTTCTTTCTTTTTCATTCTAAACAACCAGGAAGATGTTTGACAAGATGAACCGGGAAGCCTTTCGGACAGTTGTATATTTTTTGTTTCAAGCGCTGGATGAATCGCGTGCCAAAAAGCTGTTCAGGTAAGAAATATTTATTTCCTCTTTTTAGTTATTCTAAGATTTGAAAATAGACTTATTTCTTTATGTAAGCCAGAAATCCAACTTTAGCCATGAGCTTGTTTTAAATGGACATAATACAATTCTGGTATAAGCCTTAGAAATGTGGTGCTTAACCTTCATATAGCTGGTGAGGTTGTGTGTGTGTTTACCTTAAAAATTGTATATTTCATGAATATTGTAGATTTCCTCCTTAAACTTTGTTCTAATGTTCTGATATTCTTCATTGTCTTTTGTCTAATGTGGGGACTGAGACAGGGTCTGAGCATGTACCTCTCGCTAGCCTTGACTTCACTATGCATACTATATAGACCAGGCTGGCCTTCACCACATAGACATACACCTGCCTCTGCCTCTAGTGCTCGGAATAAAGGTGCTTTAATGTTTCTACTGTGGGGAATGAATTTGATGTCTTTTAAATTGTGCTTAAGTTTGATTTTTGAGAGGGATCATCAGTTTACTGCTCTTATGTTTTTAAGACACTGCTGGCCTCCATGTGACCAAAAGCGTGACAGAGAGTTCCGGAAACATTGCTATGACTGGTTGAAAGAGATTTCTGTAAGTATTTTTTTTGTAAGATGGAGATGCAGACTTTAAGAAGCTCTAGGCCTGTCTGTAATCCCAGTTCTTGAATCGCTGAGACACTAGGATCCATGCAAGTTTTGGTGACATAGTGAGACTGTCTTAGGAAAATAAACAATAATAATAACAAAGAATAATAACCCTTAAGGTTGAGGAAGTAGCTCAGTGGTAGGACACTTGCTTAGCATGACTTAGTCCCATGTTCCATCAGTAGCACTCTAACCAAACCAAACCAAGGATAACAAAGCAACACTACTAAACTACATTAAACCTGTGTTAATGTGTATGTCTGTGTGTTTGTGTGTGTGTGTGTGTAGGCCAGAGGTTGATTTTGGATGTCTAACTTGATTGTTGTATACTTTTATTTTATTGGAGCTTGTTCTCTCTCTTTTTCTCTTTTTTGGTTTTTTGAGACAGGGTTTCTGTGTGTAGCACTGGCTGACCTAGAGCTTTCTCTGTAGAACTGGCTGGTCTTGAACTCAAAGATCTTCTTTCTCCTGCATCCTGGGTTGTTGAGATTAAAGGTATACAGTACCATGCTGGGCCAAAGTTGCTTCTCTTGCTAAACTTGGAGCTTGCCTGTTACTGCTGGTTTATCTATTGATCTTTCAACCAAAAGTCCTGTTTCTACCCCCTAATGTGCTTGGGTTACAGGCAGCTGCTTTGTCTGGCTTCTCACTGGATCTGGAAAATTGAACTCTTGTCCTCATGCTTATGTGATAAGTACTTTATCCACTGAGCTATCACCCTGTCCCCAAAGTGAAATCTTCTTTATGTTTTTAAGATAGGTTTCTCCATGTAGATTAGACAGGCCTTGAGCTCATAGAGATCTACCTACCTGCCTCTGCCCTCGTGCTCAGCTTTTAGGAGTGTGCTTCCATTCGCAGTGTTTCTTCTTTCCCTACACAGTTATGAGTAACACCGTGCCCTGCTTTCTTAGGTTTTAAAAATGGTAGGAGAGCGTGGGTGGAGGATAGTGACTGGCCAAAGTTTTGTTTTCTGACCATTTTCCATTCCCCTGTGGAAATGAGATCTTTCCAAGTCACTGAGCTAGGAAGGGGGATGTTCATGGTTGACTGACCTCCAGAGAGGATCTCATGCATGGCCTCCTCTGCAGGATTGTCATACACCTTTAAATAATAGAGTGATGGGCTGGACAGGTGCTCAGGGGTTCAGAGTGCTGGCTGTTCTTCCAGAGGACCCAGGTTTGATTCCCAGCACCCACATACAGCAGCTCACAAGCACTAGTTTCAGTAAACTCCAGTTCTAGGAAACCTGATCGCCCCTTCTGAACTTAGCTTCCAATGTGTACCCCTGATACGCAGACATACATGCAGGCAAAACACCATACAAATAAAATAATAAAAAATAATGACTAGAATGTGACAGTTAATGTTGATTGTCTCCTCCTCTCATATCTTTTCTGTTAGGTCGAATGTGGAAGGAGCTTTCCTCTGGTTGTTGGCTCACGTTTTCTTTCTCCTGGTGGTCGTGAATTTATTCATTTGATGTATCATTTTGCAAAATATGTTACAATCAAATGTAATACAGCAAAATCAAACAGTAAGTTTACCTACTTTTATTTTTGTTCTCATGCATAAATTGTTATTGTTCACATAATTTTAAAATCAAGATAAAAATGAGTTAAACCATTTCCTTAAAAAGCAAATGGTTAATATTTTTCTCAACTGTGGTTGGAAACTTCATCATGAATCTTCTAATATTTGTGTCAATTTATTATGTTCTGGTGCAGGGATTGGATTCATTTTCCATAGGAATGTCAGATAAGTAGGCTTTATGGGACACATAGGTGTCTGGTATGTATACTTGTCCATTTTGTTTTTACAACCCTTTTGAAATGTAGAAAATGCCCACATAGTAGCACATAACTATAATTCCAGTGCTTTGAAGTTGAAGCAGGATGCACAGAAGTTTAATCTGTGCTATATGTAACAAGTTCTGGCAAAGCCTGAAGTACCAAGTGAAATTCTGCCTCTTTTAAAAAAAATTGTAGAAACTCATTCTTACCTTGCTTGGCTTGAAAACAGCCACTGGGACAAATTAGTCCTCTAATCCAGTGTGGAGGGCATTGTTAGTAATTTGGATTCATTACTGATTGGTTTATCTGTTTATCAAACTTTCTTAATTCATTGGTTCATAAAAAGAGTAAACAAACAAAAAACAAAAACAAATTGTATTTGTAGTATGTTAATGTAGTACTGAGTTACTTTTGCAGAAAGTTACGGACAGGTACAAGGCAGAAATGTTGAAGCTGTCTTCTGGTTTCTTGACTTAACCAATCTTGAATAGGTAGTATATTTTATTAAAAATTTAATTTTGAGAACTCACCCCTGTTCTTTAACTTTGATAGCTCCCGCCACTCCTCTCTTTTTTTCTCTTTCTCTTTGGCTTTTTGAGACAGGGCCTCTCTACCCACCTCTGGATGTCCTTGAACTCACTATGTAGATCAGGCTCATGTTGGCTTCACTCAGCAATCAGCCAGTCTCTGCCTCTAGAGTGCTGGCACTAGAAGTATGCACTAGCACACCTGCCAGTCTGGATGTTTTCCACTGTATAAGCAAAAGAGTAATCAGTAATACAAAGGAACGATTCTTCCTTACCCCTCCCTCCCATCTTTTCTCTCTCTCTTACTTTCTCTTCCTTTTTTTCTAGCCTCTATCTTCCTGGAATGAGGATTAAATTCATGCCATTTTGCCCAGCGATTTATTTTGTTTAAAAAAAATCTAATTGGGATGGAGAGATGGCTCATTTGCTAAAGACTCAGGTCACAGCCAAAAATATAAAAAAAAATCATATGTACACATTGCATGTTTGTGAACCTGAATATTTTTGCACACGAATGGGTGAAAAAATGGTATGTAGGCAAATATGACCACTTTTGAATATGAATGGTTGAAAAAATGACATGTTGGAGAATATAAGAATTTTTGAACAGGAATCTTGTTCATGGTCCAAACTAGAAAATATCTGTTTCTGGAAGGTAGTCTCCCTTGTATTTATTTTGTTGTATAAAATCATAAACAAAATATTTCTGTATATCTGAAAAACAGACTTGTGAGTAATAGCTTTTTTCTTTGGAGAAAATATGCTTTATTATGAAGTATTTGCATCACTAGTTTGATACCACAATGGAACCTTCTAGTGAGACAGCATTCCTAAAGCACAGTCACTGTGGTATCTAATTTAGTGTTTGAATATCATTGAGCTTCTCTGTGTGGGGAACTTTACCAGAGTCTTTGATGTAGATGACTGTCTGCTAGAGTAGGTACTTATTCCCATTTCATCACTCTTATAGAGCATAGCTGGGCAGTAGAAAAAACTGAAAGGGAATAGGACCACTCCAACTACTCAATGCACTACTGAGGTTTTTAGGGCAATTGTAGGCACAATGGATTATACTACAATAAGTATTTAAGGCTGTTACAAATGAAGCTAAGAACTTGGCCCGTAATCTTAGGATCCAGGACAGCCTGGCATGAAGGCACATGCCTTTAGCACTTGGGAGGTAAATGTAGGCATAATTCTGTAAGTTTGAGGCCAGCCTTGTCTTTAATAGTGAGTACCAGGTTGTCAGGACTACACAGAGTCAATAAATAAACAAAACTGTAAGTGTAAGGCTTTTATACTCTTGATGATCATCTGTGCTTAGTCCTGAAACCATGTCATCTCTGAGAAAATGTCACTGGCTTTGCTTTTCTTGGAATAAATTCGTACAGAATATTAGGACACACTGGAGAATGCTTAAGTATCTCCGCAAATATTTTTGGACTCCAGGTAAGGGAATATACCATTTTATTTGTAAAATTTAATCTTATACTATTTGTGCAAATTCTAAATATTTGCGTAACTGTCTAAAAAAATTGGATTGGTTTTGGTGGAACTTGGGTACTCAAAGCTTTGAAATTCTCAGGCAAGTATTCTGCCATTACACTATACATCTTGTTTGTCCATGAACAATCTTTTAAGTCATTGAGAATGTTAAGGTTAATGATGATATCTTCATACGAATGATCTAAGGCTATCTTTAAAGTTTGCTGAAACCATAGCTAAACTATCATAAGGTGACTCACTTGTAGTTTTAGTGGTTTTATTATTCTATTGTAAGTGGCCCTCTCTGTCATCTTAGGTAATGGAATGATAACCTTCTGAAACTATTTTCGAGAGTTAAGTATTTTCACTCACTTGGAAGAGAGGAGCTGTTAAGTAATTTTTCCAGACTGTATGATAATTATTACTTCTTATCACCCTGAGGCTTTAGTCAAACCATTAAAGAAAGATATACATGCAGGCCTGGCATGGTTGTTCACATATGTAATTCCCGTACTAGGGAGGCAGAGGCAGGAGTATTACAATAGATTTGAGACTAGCCTGAACTATATAAAATATTTCAGGTCAACCTGAAACAGGGTTACAGACTGTTTAAAACAAACAGAAAATACAAACATTGATGCGCTTGGCTTTGTGAGACCCTTTCCCGATGCATGCAGGAATATTGACTAGACTGATCTTCTATAATTTTTTGTGTAGGCCAGCACTGGTGCTGAGAGTTCCTGAGTCCTAGGTGACTTCTAGTTCTTACTAACTTTCCACCCCGCCTCCAGATGTGATATTCCTAAGCCTTGGCAGGCCACGGGGAAAGGAACCTAGGATGAGGTGGAGAGAGGTAGGTAGTGAGGGATGGACTTGATTGAAGTAAAATGTACTCATGCATGAAAGGAAAATAATTTAAAACCTTGTTTTTAAAATATACAAAAGACATATATGTGCAGTTATAGAAATACTGAACTCTTATACCGGAGTAAGATGGATGTAAAGTGAAAACCAGGCTTTCCGTGCTCCTGGAGGCAAACCTGACCGTAGAACATCAAATCCAGTCAGTTTCATTCGAGTTCCCTCTCCCCATTCTTCTCATTCTCTCCCTCTCCCTCTCCCTCTCCCTCTCCCTCTCCCTCTCCCTCTCCCTCTCCCTCTCCCTCTCTCCCTCTCCCTCTCCCGCTTCATCTCCCACTTCTTTTCCCACTCCCCACCCCTTGTGGACCCATAAGGATGTATATACCAGGCTCTTCTGTGGAAAGGGGAAGTAATTTTGTTCTGGAAAGATTAGAGTTTCTGGAGTTTTCATCTAATCAACATGTTTGTCCTCTTTTATGTATATTTTAGATGCTCACAGGAAAACAGAAACTGTAGTCTGTAATTGATACTGATTGAACTTGGAGACTTGAGTAAATTGCAGCTGGAATACGCCAGTTACCTCAAATAGTAGCAAAACTTCTCATGATTTAGGTCTCCTTTAGAAAGAGCTGGGTGATGTTAATGGTTAATCTGACGGTGATAAAGTGGCAACTCCCTCCTCACAGCAAGCTGCTCTGAACATGAAAGTGATGTGTTGTAGTCCATTTTACAATGGAATATCTGAGATTTTTGCTTCTCTTTCCCTCTAGCTATATTTTTCTTTGTTGGGAAGCCTAATGTATACTTCCCAATATCAGTTCTTTAACATCGCACAAAAATCTCTTGGGCTCAGCAAAGTCTTTAAATTAAACCAAAGTTAACATGATTGGAGTGACTACGTTATGCCAACAGCCTCATGACAAATATTTTTTAATGTTTGAACTTGAATGTAATTATGTTTTCCAAGAACTCTATCTTTGTTCTGATTTTAATAATATTTCTAAATGATGCTTCAACTTTATTTTGCAGTGTTTTTTAAAAAAAATTGCATAGTCACATACCAATTTTTAAAATGATAAGTACTAGCCAGAATAATATGTTGTAAAATACAGTATACTACAGCTAAGAATAGAATGTGAGGCAACATTTTAAAGAAACATCCTAATGCCTTATGTGTTCATTGCATTAAATTTATTCTCATCCATGTTGAATGTTAGAATATGTATGAGAAGAGCATATATATATATATATATATATATATATATATATATATATATATATATATATAAAATTTAAACTCTAAAACATGGTGTGTTTTATGAGCAGACCCTTAAATCTGGATAAACTACCCAAAGTTAATAGAATACATTTTGTCTCACAATGAAGAACTTTGAGAGCTAGAATTTGGGCTTTGGTATCCTTTGTTGTGTTGTGCCATTACCACTGGAGAATGCCCAGAGTAAAGAAATGGGCGTGGCTGATAGCACATTCTTATGTGTTAAGTTCTGGTTCCTTGCTACCTCAGGCATTGCACACACAGATTAGCAGGACCTTTAGGTCCTTTAGGGACCTGTAGGGAATAGGAACTATGATGAGAGACAAAGATAAATAACTAAATAAATGTGAGGCACTGTAATCTTTCTCATCTAACTGCCATCTTTCTCAGGCTGCCTGATGGACAGCTCAGTGCTTAGGTCTTCATGTTCAACTCTTAGGACTGAGATAATCTAAGGGACCAGCTGAAGATGTCCAAAGCTGGTAGTCAAACTAGACTTTATATTCATCTATTTCACCTAAACTCTTCCTTTTATCCCGTGTCATGAACATGTTCTGTAGAGAAGGGACATGTGATGTTAGGGGAAAGATTGGCCCTCTTGCCTTAGAGTGACAATTCAGCCCCACACTGGACATTTTTTCGGCAGGTATAAGTACCAACAACTGGTCCTAAGGGCCAGGGATATGTCTGGTGGATATGGAATATAAAGAAATTTGAATATGTTTGATTTTTTACAGATTAACAAGAGGTTCACTATTACCAGAGGATATTAATCATTCATGCCATACATGTACATACTAGGTATAGAGCATAATAAGTAAATGTAGAATAGTATTTGGGAATAGAAAATATACCTGCCCTTGGAGACTAGACTTCTATTACCCATTAAAGACCTGAACTGCAACATTGTACTTTATTTTTTTAATTGCCCAGGTTTTTCCAAGCACTCTCACTATTTAAAAGCAATCTCCAAGCCTATTCCACTAAGTGTTCACTGTAGAGTGAGATCTGCTTAATACCTAGGTGTAAATTATGATGGATAAAATAGCTTGATGAGAAAAGTGCTCCCTGGCAGAGGTGTGAGTTTGTGCTTGATTCTCATTGTGTACGAATTCCTCTATGTCTTCGGGGTAAAATATACATTAAAGGAAAAAGACATGATTTTGTTTATCTTATACTAAGGATGTAGTTTATAAGAGTAGGCCAGGATTACTTATAAAATTAAATTTTAAAAATTAATTTATTTAAGTTTACTTCATGTTCATTGATGTTTTGCTTCAATGTACATCTGTGTGAGGGTGTCCGATTTCTTGGAACTGGAGTAACAGACAGTTGTTGGCTGCCATGTGGGTTGTGGGAACCAAACCTTGGTCCTATGGAAGAGAATCCAATGTTCTTAACTGCTGAACCATCTCTCCAGCACCTTAAATGAAAAAAAAATTAAATAAAAAGATATAAAGACAAAATATTACATTACTCCTTTTCTTTTCAGTTTTTCTTTTCTTTTATTTCCTTTCTTTTTCTTTTCTTGTCTTGTCTTTTCTTTTCTGTATATGTGCATAACATGTATGTGTCTTCATGTTTGCATGTTGCAAGTTTACCATGTGTGATTGTGGGTACCCATGACATCTTGGCATACTTGTGGAGGTCAGAGAATACTCTGGGCTTTGGTTCCAAACATTGCTTTAAACAGGGCCTCATTGTTGTTAGCTGCCACATAAGCAGACAATCTAAGCCCAGGGAATTTGTGGATTCACTCATCTCGGTCTCCCACCTCACCATAGGAATACCAAGTTCACAGGTAATTGCTATCGTACTACGCTTTGTATGGGTTCTGACTCAGGTCATGATTACTTGCGTGTCATGGTCTTTACACACTGAGTCATCCCTCTAGCCCACCCTTTTTATTTTCTTATCTGTTGAATGTCCCATTCTGTAAAATATGCTGAGAGAAAACATTAGAAGTCTTGCCACAGTCAGCCCATGATCTGTCTCTGTATTACTGACAGTGAACTCTTTCCCAAAGACAATTGAGCTATTAGATGAATTTCCATCAGTTCCTACTGTCAGGATCTGTTATGACATTATACATCTCTGGACATTGTAGAACTACATGAATGAAACTACAGCTATCCTATTTTCTAATGTTATTTTGCTTTGTTTTTTAGACAGTGTCTTATGTATGTATCTCAGAATGGTCTTGAGGTTGTTATATACCTGAGGATGACTGAACTCCTGGTCATCCTGTCTTTATCTCCCAAGTGGATTTGCAGGTCACCAAGGCTGGCCTAGTTTCTACTTCTTTTTAAAAAATAGGTGAAATAATTGTGACTGATAGTCAAATGTTCATCTTCCTTGCCTCTCAGACACAGAAAGAGTCTGGGTTTTTTCTCTTCCATGCTACCACTAGACAATAGCCTGGTAGGCTATTACTTTTCTCCTTGAAATGGAAGAAATGTTAAAGTCAAAATCGTTTGGAATGAACAACTCCCCACGAACAGAGACATTCTCACCTACTCTTGGCCATTATGGAGTGTGTTGAGCTGGACACTGGGCAAAGATCGTAGTCAAGCAAGGTTTGAGATGGTGGGAATAAATTGCTCAACAGTTCAAAGCTGTTCAGAGGATTTTGTATCTTTTCTTTGGACTCTGCTAGAAATAATTGACTGAAATATTAACAGGGCCACTGATCAATTGGACCTCATATTTCTATAAGCAATGGAGTATGTTGCTTTCCTATTCAGGATCTAACTTATACACTATTTCAGAAAATTCTTGAAACTATGATACGATCAAATATTTTCTTAGCATCATCTGCAGACGTTAAAAATTGAGAGAGATTAACCTAGGACTGATGGCATAGATTTGTTATCTCAGCTACTCTAAAGACAAGTATCATAAGTTTAAGACCTTTCTGGGCTACAGACTGAATTTAAGGCAGACATGAAAGCCTAACTGAGTCCTCCTCTCAAAATTAACAGTCAAGAGGGTGGGAATATTGCTCAGCTATATTAGCTAGCCTAGAATGTATAAGACCCTGGATTCAGTACAATAGAACAAACTACGTAACTAACTAAACTGTTCTGGCTTCATGGGCCTGTCATTAATGATATAATCCGAGGTAGATGATTACAGTTTCTCTCCTTATGTGAACGTTTCCTTCACCAAGTGGGTTCTGGGTAGTCCTGACAATGAAGCATTGGCATATCACAAACACACACACACACACACACACACACACACACACACACACACACACACACACACACAGTGACGGATGAAAGGAAAATGATTTTATAGGTAGCGTACACACACACACTAGCAAGTGACTTCACTGAAGGGAAACATGGTTTTATAGGAAGTACCTACGATTGAGAGGTTAGTGGGCAGTTTTCCAGAGGCCAGCATGTATCTGTCCATTTTTTATATTCAAGGATGTGGTTTATGGCTTCAGATCCCTTTCTTACTGAGTTAGACTAAACCTTTCCATAGTGATAGGCATATCTTCAGAAATTCACTTAGAAATGCTTCTCAACTCAACCTGGATCTGTTCTGAGGACTTGATGATGCTGTGGAATAGAGAAGGAGGGCAAACTTCAATGTCAGCTCAGGACTTCAGCTATGAATATTCTCTTTCTTCCTGTGGCCATATCTAAACCTTAGCTTCCTAAGTTATCTTGGGTGGCAGTAATATCTCCTCTCTTACCTTATTTTAAGGAATTGATTAAATTATGGGTAAAAATTAACAGGTGCTTAGGAAGTAAGTGCTTTGGAGCTAAGACATCCCCTTCTGTGTTTTGTGATTTTTCAGAAAGTTTGACTGTATAGATAAACTTCTATTAGAAGTCAGTTGATAGTTATGATAGATGAAATGCTTAGGCATTGTCTACTGCCTACTAGCCACTACTGTAGCATCCCACAGCTCTTACAGTTTTGACCCCAGAACTATACTATGATATAGGCTCTAGTATCCTGCCCATTATGCACATGAAGAAACTGAGGCCTGACATCTAAACAGGTCAGTTTAGAAGTGGTAGAAACTTGGTATATGCATTCTCAAGTATGTCTTTTTGTGGTTCATTGAATGGATATATAATATATATCAATAAAGATGGTTCCAATGTGGGTACACAACACATGTCAACTAAAGTGGTTGAACAGCTTTCCAACATTGGTATCATAGGCTTTTTCAAATGTTGTGTGATGTTCCCTTGACATGTGATTCTCTGAAAATGGCTTTTCTCTCTTCATTGTTCAGCCTGTGAAGTGGAAGCTGGTAAAGTGTACCAGGTCTCCTCTGAAGAGCATGCACAACCTTTCAAGGACAACATGGAGCAGTTCATTAGTCAAGGTAAACTGTAGAGATGTTTCCTCCGTCCTTAGGAAGATATATCGCAGGCATGTGTTTCAATGCAAATTTGAAGAAGATTATTTTGACATTACTTATAAAGCCACCAACCCCTAAATATCCAAACAAACAAGACTCCAGTTAATCACATCACAGGCACAAGAGGCTAAGAATTTGTTAACTATGCTATTCTGTGACAAATCTTTGTTATTAGATGATGTTTCGTGAACAACATACTATTAATTTAAATAGATTGTAGTATAAAGACATTACAAGTTCATGCTTTTATTTTTAAAATTTGATGTTTTTGTAAGGTGTGTTTTCTTTCTAATTGTTTGTGGTTGTTGGCAGTACTTCAGATTGAACTGAGGGCCTTTCATACATATTAGACAAATACTCTGGCACTGAGTTACGTCTCTAACCCATTCTCTTCCATTTTAACATTGCTTATGACCTCAGCACAATCTGGTATTTATTTGCTTTTTCAAAACATTGTACCCAAAGAACAAAGTCCATTGGTGTCTTTTAAATCTTCAGAACAACATCTGCTACTTTTGTGGGAAAATCAATACCTCTAGATAGTTAACACCTTTTTCCCCAGGGAGCTTAAAAACTATAAATATTATCTTGTTGATGCTTCCTGTATTCTGAAGACATAAATATCAGTGGAAAATTCAGAATATACTAAAGAGATGTTGTTGACAGTGCTATTTATTTTATTTTTTTTGTTTTTGTTTTCGTTCTGCTGTTTGAAGTCATTGAAACATACAATTATATCAAAGCATTTACTACTCATAACATTTCAATTTTAAAATGTAACATCTCCTATGAAGATGATATTTACATCATTCCATATTTTGGGAAAGATTTGACTCTTTGAGGAATTCTCCTCCAGGCAAGCATGGCATAAGACTGAGTGTGTTCTCTCTGTAGTCAACTATGTCTTTCTTAGTTTGTTTGAGAGTCACTGGTGATGATGTCTAAGAAATGGGACATGGCACAATTTAATCAACATTAACATGATTTCCTTTAGAAGGATAAATACTGCTTTTAAGATAATCATGCAGATTGAAAGAGAACACTGCTGAGATTCATGAATCAAAGTGATTGTCATTCTCATATTCAACTCTATATGAACAAAGGTAGAAATCTCATTGATTCCTGAAGCATTCTTCCACCAAAATAAATCCTTGTGGTTAGATATGCGAGAACCAGGTCTTATTCCCTTAGTGAAAGAACAGAGTCTCAGTTTCTCAACCTGGTGGAATTTTAAGATCAAGAATATGTCACTTAACAATAGTCTACTGTGGTCTCTTATATAGGTGAAAGTGTCCAAAAATCCTTTGTGACTTGTAAGAAGTAGGAAATTGTTAATTCTAGGACTTGTCCAAGACAATAGCAGGTCTTTTGACAGATTTCACATGTCAAATGTGGGCAAAGGCATACATTGTACATGATTTATTATGTGTAATACATATTTGTTATATATTATACGTGATTTATTATAAATAGTGTTATCATATTACACATGATTTATTATAACTTGTGTTTCATAGACCAGAATTTGGGAGTGTGTTTTTATGATTGAACATTCCTTAGTTATTAAAAACATGAATAAAAACAAATAAAGGCACCAAAAATGTAGGAATTCAGTGTCCAAAGCTCAGAAGTATACCAAAAATATTTCTCTTTGATAATCATCTACTATTCCAGGCATAGCTAGAGGTCTATGGGATTTGTTTAGGAATTTACACATGAGGAAAGTAGAGTGTCCCAGTCATGCTTAATGAATATATATCTCTTTACATTTTAATAACAATTAAAGAAGATATCTTAGGTTGTTTATATTACAGTGAAGTTATTAGAATTTGTTCACTTTGGGGTTAAATTATAATGGTAATAAAATATTCAAATTATGACAGGCATCACCTTTTGTCATTAAGTGAAACAGGATAAGCCTTTCTTTGTGTTTCTCCTTGTGGCACTTTAATTTGACCCCTCCCAAGCCCTGTTCACATGTTCCATAATTATTTGTTCATTATTTAAAAATTATGTTTTCTGAAGATATTGTTCAGTGATTCAGTACATGCAAAGCATATTTACAGCTCTGAGTTCAATCCCCAGCACCACAAAAATTCAATGCGTCTGGCCATCTTTGGGCTGTTTATTGTAATAGAGAATGTAACAGTTACGTTGCTTAGCGAGTCTCGCATTCCACAATGTCAAAAAGACAAATGAAAACATAGACAGCAAAGAAAATGCATTGGGGAAGCCTACATTGAAAAAACATGTGTCAAAAATGTGAAAAATAAATAGCCAGCTTTATGCATTCATGCTCTTAAACTTGAGTGTGTTGCATGTCGTGAGAATGATGGATGTCAAAATATATTTCTCTTAAGATAATTTTCCATAATGCAGAACTTCAGGGCTCCTATTTCTTCTAGATATCGAGGCTAAAGTCTAAAATCAAATTAAAAACTATAGAAAAATGTTATCCTAATAGCATATGTCAAACATTTGCTTATAATTAGGCTTTTATCAAGAATAATATAGCTGTGTCATTTCAGCCCTCACCCAGGTTAACTACAGGAGAATATTCATATTTTCTATACCCAGAATCTGTTTAAATGTACCTGATTCTCTAACATAAAAATCTCTTGAACAGTTCAAAAGACAGAGCGTGTCTAATGCTGGCCAAATGTTTTATTTTGTTCGCTCCACAGTCTAACAGAAACAACTGTTATCCTTATTATCCTGCTATTGTGTGGTCTGCGGATCACATTCTAACAATCTTTGTGGATTTCATCTCATCCCAGATCCCACTTATCCATCCAACTTTTCCTCACCTGCCTTCTCTACTTCTACCCAAGCCAGGATTTTATGGTCTACATTTCAACTAATGTCTTGGGGATGTCTCTCACTTCCACTCTAAAATAGGAAGCTGGAGAGGATTGGTGTCTGCTGATTGGATGCATTCTCTGTGTGTGAAGGTGCTAAATGTTCTGTGATCGGGGACGTTGAACACAGATTCACTCTGATGTTGTTCTGACCTCTGCCTAGCGTTGTATTCATTACAATTCTTACCATTGTCTGCATGCATCTGAATTATTTGTTCCTTCCTCAATACTAGATTTGCCACTAAAAAAGCTGCTTTGCTTGGCTTCTTTCTATATTCCCAGAGAATGGTCCCAGCCCAGATACATACTGTAATTACACAGCAACCCAGAGACTAGACATTTCCTCAAACCTGTTTCTTTGTTTTTGGCCTGTTTTTTTTCTCTAGCAGTGAATGGAAATGTAAGATGGTCCTTACAGGGAATCTCTTGTCCCCTTAAATTCATGGCACCAAACTATCAGAACTTGTTTCTACAGATCAATGCCATAATATTTTCTTGGCAAAATTAGGTTTTTCAGCTTCTGAGACAAGAACAAAACAGAGTCATGAATGGTAGTCTGAAAGTTGTATGTGTAGAACAGACAGAGGGTGGGAAGTTCCCATAGGGTTAATCTTCAGATAGGAAAGAAAAATTGTGGGTCCCACTGTAATGGAAGCCTGAGAAGAAGAATTTAGGGAAGAATTTTAAGATGTGAATGATCATTTTTCCATATGTGATGGAACTGGATGCCATCTAGGACTGTAAATATGAAGTTCTACCAAGGTCTCTAGGTGGAATTTTCAGATTCATATGAGCAGAAACCAAATTTCTAAGCTTTGAAATAAGTAAGAAGCAAAATAGGGTCACTTTGTAATAATACAATATTTGTGGGACACCTGTAATGATACATATTGTTTGACTCAACTATCGAATCAAAGTTAGAATAATTTAGGTTCTATAAATTTTATGTCCTATGTACTGGTTTTGTTTTGTGCACATCCGATTAGGAAAATTAATTCTTAATGCCTAGATAGCTAATGAGGATTTATTTTGGTGTTTGATAAAATTTCTTTTGTGAAATTTTGTTTTTGGTTTTACCATAAAAATGTAACATGATCAAGTTTGCTGGGAAACTTACAATTCCTTATTATTTCCTCGGAACTCAAAACACTCCTCCTCCATCCCACCACCCAACATCTCTCCTTGATGTTTGAATTTAAACTATACTTTGAACAAACTGCACCAAAAAACTGTAATAAATCCCAACTGTAATAATAGCTATTGTGGACCTCAGGCGTTTGAGTTTGCCTGTATGTATATACATTATCTGCTTGTGTTGTGACTTCTGGGAATCAAATCAGAGCCTGGTTCCCTTTTGTTGGCCTTCACTGTTTTTTACTCATATTTTGATTCATATGTACTTTAAGATTTAATAAAAAGGGTGTAGGCTTTCTCCCCATGTTAGTAAACAAAGTAAAGTCTCTACTGTCTAATTTACTGTCATAAATTAAAAAATAGCCAGTGGAGTTTTTCACACAACTAACTGCCCATATCTCCTGGTGTTTTCACAAACACCTGTCCTCTTAACCTAAGTGTAGCGAATTGAAGCTGCACAATTCCTGTGAGTTGAGTCAAGATGAAAAAGCATAAATCTGTAATCACATGCTTATAATTAGAAGGGTGTTGAAACCACAAGTTTAAATATACAATCCCTGGTATTGGTAATCCTATAGATGAGAATGAAGAGATGCTGAATCAGGGTTATTAACTGTGCCAGATCCTGGGCAGTTCACCAGCACTGAGGCTTTTCTATCAGAAATGGTACTGTCTACAATAGACGCAGGTCTCCACCGTGAGGAGGAAATGCAGAGAAATTGTCTGCCTGCCTTTCTCTCTCTCTCTGTTTGTCTTAAACACAGGATGATAATTCTTTTTAGTAAAGAAAAGCAAATGAAGGTTTAAAATAAACAATTATTGACCACTTGAAATTGATAAAGAAGTGTCATGTCTTTTAGTGTACTGATTTTTATATGATATGACAATAATCATCATCGGGCCTTAATAGTGTTGTTTTGTTTTTTGTTTGTTGTTTGTTTTTGTTTTTTGCTAAATACTTCCTTTTAGTTTCCTGAGAGTATTTTTGATTCTGTCATTTGGGTTTATTTTTTCCGTGTCTCACTCTTGCCTAGGCTTGCCTGAATCTCACTATATAGCCCAAGATGACCTTGAACTTCTAGTAATCCTACTGCTTCAATTTCCTGACTACTGAGATTACAGAGCTGAGCCACCATACCTGGTTCAGAAAGTTTGTTGAAGACTGAAACCACACAAAAAAATAGATGGTAGATATGCTACAGCCAAGCTATGGCAAAGTAGATTGTAGGTACGTTATTTTAATTTAAAATGTATAATAATAAAGTACCCGGAGTGAAGGTCAACAATTGTGGACAATGTTAGAGGTTGGGTGGTTACATTCAGAAGCTCACCATTAGCAGCACAAAAAAGAAGGAATGCTTTGCTATTAATGCAAATGTGTGAGATAGACAAATCTATTTCCTCCAGTATAGTGATACATGATTATTCCACTTTAGAATCCATGTGTCTTTCTGATTATTCTTAAAATGAAAGAAGTACAATTTGGACACAACTCTTATAAAAAGCATAACTCATGTTTCCAATTCTCTCAAAGGATTAGGTGTCCAACAATCTCAGTCACTCCTGCAACTGTGGATGAGAATTAAGCAGAGAGTTTAGGAGGACTAAGAGGGAGTTGATTGCACACAGGGCCTCTCACAAGTACTTCCTACCTTTTTCTCTTTGGGTGCTCCTACTAAGCCATCACAGTGCACATCTCTATTACAAGCTGTAACTCCAACATCTAGTACATAACAAACAGCCAATAAATACCTATTTTCCAGATGGAGGAATGGTTACATTTCCAATGCCAACTCCTCAGTCCTTCTGCCCTGCCCATGTTCCTTTGTATTGTATGACTGGTGTGTCCACCTAAGTGATTTTCCAAGAGAGGAAACTTGGCCTGTGCTTTATTTTACAGTAAATGAGTGTTGCCACTATTAAATAAACATGAATCCAGTGTAAAACTCAGGTATATCATAGAATGCAAATCTACATAGTATTTATTGTTTCAAATCTTTCCCATACTTGGTTCTTAACTTCATTTTTTTAAAACCTAATCTGTCCTGTAAAATGTTATTCTAGCTGTGTTCAAGTTTGAATTTCCTGGTTGTGTATAATCTGTTTATAATTGCTGTCTCTTTGATTATATACCTTTCTAAGTCTTTTAGCTATTTTTTTAATTGGCATGCCTGTTATTTTACTACTATGCTGTTGGGAAACCTTTGTGTGATTAGGGTATAAAACCTGATCAGTTACATTGTTGCACATACTTCTGCATTGAAGTTTGTCCTATCATATCTCTGTTGATTATTGGTATATGAAATTGTTGGATTCTCTGTTATGACATTTCGTAACCTGTTCCTTGGTAGTATGTAATTTTGCCTTAACAATGTTCTTGCTGGAGTTGTGGAAATGGCTAAGTATGTAAAGTACTTTCTGGCCAGCGTGAGAACTTGAGTTTGAAACTCTAATACCTGCACCAAAATCAGGAAGCAAACATGTAACACCAATTCTAGGAGACAGTAGAGACAGGAAGATCCCTGGAGCTCGTGGCTCATCCAGCCTACCTAGTCTGTAAACTCTAGGTTCAGTGAGAGACCCTAAAACAATAAGATGGTGAAGATATTGAGGAAGTTGCCAGACATCAACTTCTGACTTTCATGCATGTCTATACAGGCAAATGTACGTATAGACAGATGTACGCAATACACATGCATGCGAGCGCATGCACACACACACACACTCACACTCACACACACACACAGAAATAGAGCGATCGAGAGAGAGAGGGAAAAGGAGAGGGAGAGAGGGAAAGAAAACGTGAGTTACTATATATTTTAGCAGGCATAGGCTTTTATTTTGATAGTTTTGCTTTTTTTATTTAATCTGTCGATTTATCCAAATTTATTTTCGTCTGTGGTCTGTGATATACATCTGATTTTGCATCCTATGATGCTCGTTGTTTGGTACCATGTGGTGTTCATGCCATCTTTTCCTTTTTAATATGAAGTTTCATCTCTGTCATGCAGGTTATTCTCAGGGATTTCTCTAGAGCTGAGGTTCTTAACTTGTGGGTCACAACCCTTTTGGGGGTCAATTGATCCTTTCACAGGAGTTGTCCAATACTATTTACATATCAGATATTTATATGTGATTTATAACAGTAGAAAAATTATAGTTATGGAGTATCAATGAAAATAATTTTAAGGTTGGGGATCACCACAACATGCTGAACTGTGTTAAAGGGATGCAGCCTTAGGAACGTTGAAAACCACTGGTCTAAAGGGCCTTGCTGTCTAGTTAGGGTCTCAATTTTCAGTAAATGTATTGAGACTTTATTAGGGGATGTATTTTGTGTATTATGTTTACTGTATTTGAATGTAAATAGTATTCAATAACTATCACGATGCTGCTATTTATTATAGACTGCAAACTTACTGAACCCTATTAGTAATGCACCAATTGGAGATTTTTAAAAAAAGGCTTCCTCTGTCGGGTGGTGGTTGCACATGCTTTTAATCCCAGCACTGGGGAGGCAGAGGCAGGCAGATCTCTCTGAATTCAAGGTCAGCCTGCTCTACAAAGTTAGTTCCAGGACAGCCAGAGTTACAACAGAGAACCCCTATCTCAAAAAAAAAATTTCCTCTGTCAGTGTTGCTGAAAATAATGACAGTTGATTTTCTGCCATCTCATTTTCTTGTCTCCCCTTTTTCCCAGCTATATTGTGTTGACTGCTATGCCCAGTCTAACACAAAATAGAGGAAATGCCATTTTCAAGGAGGCATAAATAAAGGGATAGAAATACTTTGGCCTCATATGTAGGCTCTTTATTCTAAATTGATTGAGATTCCATTTTTATTTAATTTTCCTATTCTGCTGTTTCAAAAATTATAATCTGTTTCATGTGTGTGTGTTCGTGTGTGTGTTCATTTGTGTGCAAATGTATGTATATTTGGGACCAGTGGTCATTGATATGTATCTCCTTCAATATCTCTCCACCTTCTGTTTTGTGACAGGGTTGTTCACAAAACTAGAACTAACTGATTAAATCAATCACTTAGTTGAATTTGGCTGATTTTTTCTATCTCTCCCATTATCCGGATGCAGGGATTATAAGCACACTCTACTTCACACATGCTTTACATGAGTTCTGAGGATCCACCCTCAGGTCCTCATGCTTGTACATCAGTCCCTTTGCCAACTGAGTCATCTCCCTGATCCCTGTGTCTTTTCATTTTAATATGTTACTTTGGTATTTCACATAATTCTTTTGTCATTAAATATACATTGTATGTTTGAACATATGCACAGTGGAACAGTTTCTATAGCCAAGCAAATTAATACATTTTATTTATTTCTAATGACATCTATTACTTTATACTTACTGTTTTATGCACATAAATCTAAAATTTACTCTCTTAGCAGGTTTTGATTGTGTCACCTGATATTACTTATACTTCTCATAGCCTATGTTAGTTATCTAAGCTTAATCATCCTTTGTAACTACGAATTTGTTTCATTTGACTCGCATCTCCTTATGCTATTTGCCCTTTCTAGTCCTCCATTTCAGTATATTTGAAAGCTTGTGGGCTTTGCTTTTTTAGATTCCACATGTTCATGATATCATACAATATTTTTCATTCTGTTAACATAATTCTTTAACAGAGTCTGGTGTTGCTATTTTTGCTTCCCTTTAAGCAACTCAAATCTGCAGACTCTTAATGTTAATCTGATCTATTTATATGTCATTCTTATATGTAAGCGTTTTAGCCTTAATGTATGCTTTTTATGATTCCTAAAATAGAAAATTATAATTGTTTTGAGCATTCAGTTTTTAGTTTCGGTTTGACAGTCATGTTTTCTTTGCTCACCATTCTTCAACATATGCTTACCTGCCTTGGTTATTTTTCTCCTGTCAGATGTCTGCCCTTTAAAAAACTGTGAATTTGGGAGTGTAAAATGCTCTTATCTGTGTAAAAATTTCTTTTTATCACAATTGCTTTTTGAGACATCGATGTGCTTGCTGTTCCTGAGACTTTGGTTCCAAGGTCAATAATTCCTTTCAGTGGTCTGGAAGCCCTGACTCCTCTCCTTCCTTCATGGACAACTTGGGTTCAGTTTTTGTCTCTGATTTTAATCTGAATTTGCTCTAGGGCTTTTTTATGTTTTCTATTTCTCTTTTTTTTTTGTATAATCATCAGGAGGCTCTACCACCCAAGGATTCTTTTAAAATAAATTTTTTCCTTGCACATTAGTACTACACTTTTTGTACTGGATCCCAGTGCACTGTGAGGGTTCACCTCTGTGTTACAGGAGAGGATTTCCCATTCCATTCATAGCTGCTGTGGGGTGAACACATTCTAATTCATGGGGTGGTCCTTTTCAGTTTCTTCCTTTGAGCCACCCCCTGATACCTTGGAAGATTCTAATCCTGATCATATTTTTTCCCTTGTCCTTTCAAGGAACAGTTCTAAGTGTCGGTGATAACTTTGGGAAATGTTGCCCTCTTTGGAATCCTGCTCCTCTTCGTTTTAATAGTCTCAGAAAAGTTTCTTATTTTCTATCAGATTCAGCCATGCATTAATTTTTGTTATTCTAGTTGTGTGTCTGTGTGTGTGTGTATGAAATCCTTTAAATCTTGTATCTAGCACGTCCATAATAGTTTAAAAATTAAAAGACTACTTTGTCTTTTTTTAATATTGGAATATATTTAAAATAATTTGTATCAGTGTGTCCTTCCAAATGCCTTCATCTCATAAAAGTGTTCCTAAACTTATTCATTAATTTCTGTGCTTATCAGCCTGTTTTCCTTCTATATAATTATGTATTTTCCAGCGTGTGTACTTGTGTATAGTGCATGTTATAATTTTTATATTGTCCTCTATCTATCAGTTACTGAAAGGAGAGTGCTAACATCACAACTTACCTTCACTCATACCCATCTCTCCCTTCTGTTTTGTCTAATTTTTTTTTTGTTTTGGAGATGACAGTTTTTGCTTCATATATTTTGGAGCTCTGATGCTAGATAAATCCATAATTAGAATTAGTTTGTCTTCCTTCTGAATTGACCTTTTCAGTATAGTACTTGTCTTCTGTTTCCCAGCAAAATTTCTCCTTCTACACTCTAATTCATCTAATTTTAATTTGGCCATGTCATCTTTATTATGAAAAGTGTTTGCACAATGCCATTTTTATCCTTGGACTTTCAATCCAATCTAAGTACACGTCTGTATTTTAAGTGGATGTCCACTAGACAACATGGAGCTGCACCTTTTCATTGTAGAAATTTGTCCCTGCCTTTCTGTTGGAGTACTTAGGCTACTAGTTTAATTAAGAATATGGTTGGGTTTAATTTATCATCTTTATATCGATCTATATTTATCTTGTATAAAATTTTCTCCCTTCTTTTTATAGATCAAATACTTTTTGGTAGTCCATATTCCCACTAACATTTAATACATTATATACCTTTGTTTCATATTGTCAGGGTTAGTTTCATGTTCCATTCCCTTTATTTCGTTGCCATTTTCAAATACAGTTAGACCACTTCTTTGGTACAGGAGCGCTACAATGACAGTCTTCTATTTCTCCTGACCTGCTTGCTGTTGCCATGTGTTTTACTTCTACGTATATTACAGCATACTTCATAGTCATGCTCATGAATCGCATGTCCCAGTTCTTTTCATTTTGTTTAGATAGATCTAAGGTTTAATTTCCTTTACCACTTCCCAGTGTGTAGATTTCCAGGTGTAAAATTGTTCTAGCATTTGAATGCTTATAAAATTTGGTTTAGATTCTATTTTTGAACAGTTGTGCTAGGCAGCTTTCTATTAATGTGACATAAGACTTGAAGTGATCCACTTAGAAGAGGAATAGCTTCTTTAGATTAATAGCATTGAGTATTCATTCCAAGGTCATGTTGGCCCTGTTGTTCTGGGAATGTTTTGAAGAAGAAGCAATTGTGCCTCCTGCAATTGAGAGGTAAAAGGAAAAGAGAAAGAGGACAAAGAAGAAAAGAAAGAAAGATTTTTGTCTGAACATTTATGCTATCTCCTTCAAGGACAAAGCACAGTGATCTCATCTCCCTCCAGTAGGCGCAGCTCCTAAAAGTGCTACTATCTGTCAGTAGCATGGGAGTTTCTGAAATAATCCTTTAAGAGTCATAGCTACCAGGAGTGTGTATCTCTCTCCCCCTCCCTTTCTCCCCTCCCCCTCCCCCCTCCCTCCTCCCCTCTCCCCCAATCTGTTTGTGGCTTTCTATACACAATTTTAATAATTGATTCTCCTCTGATTTCAATTTCTGATGAGAACCTTTATTAGTTTTCTATTGCTGCTATAATGCATCACCACAAATCTGATGGCTTAACAGAACATTCAGATAGTCAAAATGGGGTACAGGATGGTGGTGGTATTCGCAGCGGTATGTTATTGCTAGAGACTATAAAATACAATCCATTTCTTTGCCGTATGCAAATTTCTTAAGAGTATTTAACTTTGCTTGGACATATGATTTAAAGATGATGTATGATTCATTTTGATGCCATTTAAGTCCTCTTTTCAAGGCTTGCTTATCAAATCCAGTGTAAATGTCACTGTGAATCTACTAATGTGATATTTCACCTGCTGGGGGATCTCATGACTTGTCTATACCTGTTCTTTGCTGGGATCTTCAGACTTCAGACTTTCACTTTGACCTTGAAGGACCTTTTGGGGAGGGGTTCATTACTAGATCTTTGCTTGGATTTCTACTATTCCCTTTTAGACACATGCCACTTAATACTCAGCAAAACACAGAGACTTTGGGGGTGGTTTCTTTGTCTCCTTTTACAAAAGGTCTATTTCCTCTCTGGACTTCTGCCCTTAAATTTCAGCCTCTTCCACCTTCCCTAGAACCTCATTTATATTTCCTCAACTTCTCAAAGATGACTTGCTTCTGTGAGCTGCTTCTTCCAGGAGCCACATTCTGGAAATGACTTTCAGAAGAAATATTGAGAGATGGAAGGACTGAGGAGATCTCACAGTCCTGTGCTACCCATGCTCTAAGTGGATAAAAACTGTTGTCTCATACATTTTATCTACTTCCCCAGTTGTTTAGAGCTAGGCAAAGCTGGCCCAGGGAAGTCCAGAGTGCATGACTTCTTTTAAAGTGCATCTCCCTACTTTAGACTGAGCACAGATCCACCTCCTTCACTCTGGGTTCGTTTTTTGTTTTGTTTTGTTTTGTTTTGTTTTGTTTCTTTTTTGTACTGTCACAGTATAAGGGGCTTCTGTGCATACTCCTCAGCAAAGCCTTTTGCCTCTTATTCCGTTATACTTCCTACCTTCTATCTTTATGCCATCCGTCTTGACAGCTTGAGTGCTTGTTCCAGAGCCCTGTGGTTCTTATTATTTTCTATGTACACTCCCCAGTCTCTCTATTTCTTATTATTCCCAGGACTTCCTCATCATTGTAGTCCAAACACAAATGTCTTTGTTTGCAGATCACTGATGTTTCTCTCCGAATGCAAATGAGAGTCTCATTTGTCTGTCTTCTTGGGAAATTTGACAGTGTTACATCTTTGGAGCTCAATGGCATGAATTTGAATCCTGCCTCTTTTATGTAATATTTCTTTATAATGTCTTGCGTGCCATTTTTCACGTTTAATTCCCAGACTGTAAACTGTAATAAAGTGCTTTTCTCATTGGGGTTTATTATTGTGGGTTATTACATATAAAGTTAGCCTAGGAGCATCCATGTGGGCTGTAATACTCCTACATAGCTATCACTGTCATCAAATTATGTGACCAGAATTTCTCACGCCATTGTTTTTTTATTTTGTTTATGCAAAAGGCTATCAAAATGTATCACCACATGAGTCTCAACAAATTATTCCCAAAATACAATAGATGGTCAAATATTTGTTGAAATATTGGAATGCTCATTTATGTGGCTTTGATTTCTCAGATTGAGGTACCCTCTTCAAACTTTCTTTTGGCAAGCAATATTAGGATTAGGGTTACGAAAAATGCATTGAGGGATCTTTTATGGTTTTCAGATTTTATTTCCAGCTGTTTTATAATGTGATGTTTCAGATTCACCAGTCAGAGTTAGTGGATATTGCTTTCAATATTTCAAGCTAAGCCTTAAGATGCACATGTCCACAGTTTTAGCGTAAGGCTTATAATGAAACGGGTTCCATCCGAAGGGGTCTCATTTAAAGTCAGCCTAGCAACAGTGCATATTCTTGAATGCTTCCGTAGTATGGTTATTTCTTGGGAAAGGAAGAGAAAGGGATAGCCCTGGGTGTGTCTTCATATTCATACTATATCAGTGGAAGTTGATGAGAGATTCCCAAGTTTATAGATGGAGTAACAAATAGCTTAGAAATATAATTTGTTTTAAAAGTATGTGGTGTTAAGAATTGTTCTAGTTGGAAAGAGTCAACTTTCTTGCTGCAGTATTGACAGAGTATTCAGCATGTATGTGCATTGAATATTTGCCCAGGTCACTCCACTTTGGGTTTTTAAATTAAAATTTGGAAAGGACTTTCGCAAAGGAATATTCAGATGAGTATATCAGGCTGGGGAACAACAGCACATGGCTTACTGCAGGTTGGGCTTTGCTAAAAAAACACATATATCAAATTTTTGAAGTATGCATTATTTTCAATTGTATGTGTCTTGTTCTTGTGTTATTAAAACAGACTTTAGTATGTATGTTTTTAGATGTCTCTCTTTTTATATATACAAAATGGTGCATTTTTGGTATGCAAAGTTAAATGCCCTCAGTACTAACAGGTAGCTATGAATTATTGCAAAGGCCAAGGTCAATGTGATACTTTCCAGAAACAGCTTTCTTCCCCTACACTATTCCAAAGCAATTGTTTTATTGCCCTAAAAGCATTAGCAGCAGCAGCATCCATTGGTAGGAATCAGGGAGCAGAGAGGGCAGTGCACTGAGACACTGCTCCTTCTTTTGCTGTCAAAGGGATGATGCTCTCAGAATCATCCTGTCTGACATGTCTAACCTTGCGAAATTTGCTTTACTTTGAGTACATTGTCAAAAGGAGGAGTGTCTTCAAAGTCACTAAACTAAAGTAATATATTTGTGGTTAAATGACAACCTCAGATGACTCTGAGGAAAGGCACTGCATCTGTCTAGAAGAGTAAGCCATACTGGCTGCACTTAAAAGCGATCCAAATGCACATTCATAGCTAATTATAAACAAAAACTAGTTAACACTTTAATTGAGAGGAAAAAGAGCACAAAGATTTAGAGCCTAGACAAGTAGATGAAAGGGCCCTGAGTTGTCTTCCATCTGATATTACTAAGAGGCAACTCTGTCTCCAATTACCTGAGGATATGTCGTATTCCCTCATGAAATCTGGAGATCAGAAAGGGTGACCGTTCTGTTCCTCTGCTTACTCACAGTCGTTTGGAACAGGGTCAGCAGAAATACTTCACATTGCCAAAGAGTCTGGAGCCAGGCAGAGACCAGAGTCCCAAATCACCGAGTCAGAAGACTAACGTAGTAGGGCAACAACCACAGGGAATAATTTGTGGGGCCAGAGATTCAGGGTAAGATGCATCAGTGCTGCCTGAGAAGACACCAGCAAGAGTGTTAGTTTTACCACACCCAAGCTCAGTGACACAGAACCATCCAAGCCAGTGTCCCCTTTGGTAGATTCAGACTGAGAGGATAGTCATATAACCTAATATTAAAATAATGAACACAAATAAAAGAAAGTAAGCAATAAAGGCTGCTTCCTTAGAAATTTAGTGGTGGGCTTTTTGCTTTGTTTTGTTTGTTGTGGTCCCAACTATGAATTTTTTTCTGCCCCAAATTGCAGATCTCTACCACTTAAGTTTAAAGGCTAAAGAGCAACAGCCACAACATTAGGTTTAGTTAGGTCCACCTCACCTCTGAGGATCAGCAGTTGACTTTGCTAGCATCTATTTCTCCTTACAGTTTTAGGTGTACTAATACAATATTTGCTATTATTCTCTGGAGATTATCTATTCTAGCCATATGCTTCTCTGGCATTTTCCTTACATGCAGTCAGCCTGTTCCTTGCTCCTAGGTCAGTACTGAGCTAACTGATTTCTTTCACTATCTTGATTGTCACTCCACTCCCAAGACTGATTTATATATGCTGATTCTCTGGACATTCTCCTGGTGATGATGGTGCAGACATCAGGAAATGTATGGTTGCCCATGGCATAGTCAGAAAAATGTATGTGCTTTGGAGAAATATGGCAAAATTTATATTTCATTTGTTTGTTTTCCTAGACAGGTTCTCACTATGTAGCTCTGGCTGTTTTGGAACTCACAAGGTAGATCAGGCTGTCCTTGAACTCACAAAGATCTGCCTTCCTCTGCCTCCTAAGTGCAGGAATTAAAAATGTGTGCCACCACACCCAGTTACTTTCAAATTTCAAACAAATCGTTTTCCCTTTGAGATTTTCCAAGTTTTGCTAAATTCACCAAAAGCACTATTCCTTTGGGCAATTTTATTTAATGTTGTCCTTTTCACAAACAATAACAAGGAAATCTAGGAAGCTATTAGCCCAGCTCATAGTACAGGAATTGGAAATTCTCTTAGGTCTGTTGATATAACTACAGAGTCATAAACATTGAGAGCTGGTAGTTCCAACTGCTAAGGAGGCCACTTGGGAAGATCCCCTGAGCCCAGGAGAAAGGGAAAAAAAGGGAGAGAGAAGGAAAATTCTGACTATATACCCAAGGTAAGTAAGTAGGAAAAGAAATGTTCCTGAAAAGGTGTTAGAGTCATTCAGAGATTTTTAAAAGGTTTTGGGATGTCATTTCTCCACATTGCTAGAGAAATGTTCTTGTTTGAGCTAAGTGTATATCTAATTCTTCATCTTACTTGTATAGATAAATCAAAATGAAATCTACTGTATTTTTGACATTTTGGAAATAATATACCCTATCGTACCCTATCCTTTTTGCACTAATTATGGTTGGAGAAAAGAGAAAGGACACCAAAGGTATTACCCAAGCTCCAGATGATCAGTACAGAACCACTTCAATGAAAAAGAAAATTCACTCCAGTCTCATGAAGAAAGACTGTGCCATAGAAGTGAGGGTCACACTTATTAAAATCTTCCATAGTCTAGTACATAAACTAGAATTCAAACCAGGTCTGCAGACAGACTAAGTGATATTCAAGACCCGAACACTGGCACTAATGGAATCTGGAGGCTGAAGGGTAAGGACAATGTGCAGGACATGTGTTTTCTTTTCTGGTAGCTAATGAACAATGGGCTTTTCCTCGGTGTGTGAGCTTGGAATTGGGGGCGGGGTGAGGTATGGGCAGTAGTCTCTGTCCATTAGGAATTATGCAGACACTTGTCTAAATTGTTCAAGGACACTGCCAGGCAGGCTGTGGTAGAGGGAATCCAAGCAATTTGTTGACATCTTAAAGTTCATTAATAACCCACCCAACCCAGTCTTGCACCTATTTTTTTCTCCATTTTTGTCCATTTTAAGCATTCCCTTGGCTTTCTAATAGAAACTTGACTTAGAATCATGGTGCATTTTGTTCGTATGGTTGTGGTACTTGTTATAAAGAACAGGGTTTTATGCAATCTAGGCAATTGCTATACCACAGAGATACAGTCTCCAATCAGTAATCATGTCTAAGAGTGACTAGAAGGTTTTCCCCTCATTATGTGTGTCAAAAAAGAAAGGAGCCATTTTCTCTGATGGATAGGCGTAAAATATTACATGAATTCAGAAATGTAAATATTTTTTACTCCTTTCTTTTATATGACTACTTGAGCATGCTTTACACATAATCTTTTGATGATACCTGTACATATATAGGAAATACTGCCCTCAAAGTTCCTGAGCTTTCAAAACTCTTAACAGAATCATTTGCACCAATAGAAATTACCTACAAAAATTTATTTTACTTACTTATGATATGCGTGTGTGTGTGCATGTGTGTATGTGTGTATATGTGTGTGCATATGTGTGTATGTGTGTGGGTGTATGTGTGTGTGTTGATGTGTGTATGGATGCATATATGTATGTGTGTGTGTATATGGGTATGTGTATGTGTGTATATGTTATGGGTATATGTATATATGTATATGTGTGTGTCTGTGTGTAGGTACATATGTAAGTAAGTGTGTATATGTGTATGTGTGCATGTATATGTGTGTGTGTGTGTGTGTGTGTGTGTGTGTGTGTGTGTGTCTTTCTGTGTGTGTCGAGGTCAAGGGACAGTTTGCCAGAGTCTGTTCTGTCCTTCCATCTTTACATGGCTACTGGGGAACAAAGTCATGTCTCCAGGCTTGTAGAGTGAAGCACCTCCCAGCACTGAGCCATTTCACCAGCCTGCCACAAATAACTCTTATATTGAAGGAAAAAAAAATACTTCAGGAAATTTAAATATTCATAAAGCATGCTTGCTTCGTATGTAGAGAGTTATTTTAATTTCCATGTCACCTTTAGTAAAGCCATAATGGTGTCTCTGCACATGCAGCTGTACTGAGATTTTAGTGGCTGTGCATGAAGAGCTTGCACCCCCCCCCGGGTGAAGGCAGATATTTATTGATTACAATGCCATTTTATTTCAGCCTGCTGTCCATCTTCAGTACCCCAAGCAGCCACAGCTTGCTGTGTCCCTGAGCTAGCATCAAAATCTACGCTCATGTCACAGTGAAACTTGCTGTTTTGTACAGTTGACATACTCTGTTTTTTAAAGTGTTCCCAAAAGGGGATACTGACAACAAATCACTGATTGTGTGTTAGTGCAAACATCATGCTTGAGGATGCTTGATGATGTATGCAGTTTGACTTTTAAGGTGCTTTGTTGTGTTGAACCAAGGCCTGGGGGTACTGGGCTAATGCCCTACAATTCAGCTCCATTCCTAGCCCTTGGGTTTGACACAAGGTCTCACTGTGTAGACCAGAGTGGCTTCAACA
Organism: Cricetomys ansorgei; assembly: GCA_026225945.1. Taxonomy (NCBI): domain Eukaryota; kingdom Metazoa; phylum Chordata; class Mammalia; order Rodentia; family Nesomyidae; genus Cricetomys; species Cricetomys ansorgei. The sequence goes on along the minus strand of JAMJFZ010001760.1, from coordinate 67,927 downwards.
TTTGATACCCCACTCCTACTCCACTCTACCTCTTATGTTCTGGGATAACAGATGTATGCCACCATGCCGTGTATTATTTTCTTCAGATTGCGATACAAAAAGAAATCTGCTTGGCTCCTTGAATTGTGGCAGCTACATTAAGAGTTGAAATTTGGCCTGTAATGTGTTTTCTTTGATCTCGAATTTGACTGTTTATCAAAGCTGATTAGAGATTCAATATACAAATCCCCATAGCTTGAAAATCACGGATAGTAAAGAAGTCCCAAATGTAGCCTGCTATTCTAATTTGACTTTATTATTGTAGCATGGTTATTAGGTTTGGTAAGGAGATCTGTTTTTATGTTTTATTTATTTTTTGATATGGCTGAATCTTCTGCCACATTGGATTAAAGAGGTTTTGGTTTTAATTTTTAAGCCAACTTTCTCAGGCCCTGAAACCAAAGTTGTGTTGGTACACACATCAAAAGGAATTATTACTGGCAACTAGCAAGATTCACTCTATTCCACATACTATGATTTAGGGACATAAGTTTTTGAAAAGCTGCAAGAATATATTTTCTATATCTTGATATGATGTCAAAACATTATAAAATAGTAGTTAACTCACTTAAAGATTTTTCAGATCTTCAATTCCAATACTTAAGAAAGATATTTACTTCATATATAATGGTCATTAGAGACATCATGCTAGATAATCTGCATATTTTGACAAGTGAATTTGATTGCCAAGAGTCTTGGAGCTCACGTTAATCTGATAGGAATTAAAGATAGCTCTTAGGAGTATCAGTTTCATGAGCTTTTATTTTCATAAATCATTGACTTGGATCTTCTAAGATAATCCAGAAATTATTTCCATCAATTCTTTTAATCAGTAGTTTTCAAGAAAACAAGCAAAAGATGTCTCTTGTCAAAGTAGCTTTCATTAGGGCTACTTTTGTTTTTTTTACTCTTGCAGGCACTTTATATGATTCTAGAATTGTTTCCAGAAGCAAACCACGTTTTACTTTAGGTGCCCCTCCAAGCTGGTTTTTATGACAGTATGTTCATACTAGAGCATCTTCTAAGTAAAGTCTCTAATGTGCATCCCAGCCTTTAATGTGGCTACTGATTGACCTGTAAACCTGTGTAAACAATCTAAAGTACAAAAAGGGAAAGGAAAGGTGAAAAAAAATCCTGCTACCAGCTCAAATGATCCCTGTTAAGTTCTGACAGAGAATGTCAGCCTGACACCATGTCAGAACAATGGCAATGCAGTACAGACATTCTAGACCAGTCTTGAAATTGTAAAACAATAACCAGCCCAAGCTGTTCCATTGTGCTTTAAGTACCGAGAGAGGCACTTTAACAATTCTCAAAGGATCTTAGGTTTTATTTAGTCAGCACTGCCAATTTTTTTTATGATTCTAGAGTTGATTAACTTACCCTGTTCCATTTTGCCTTCTGATTTCTCCAAATGTCCCCAAGTGACCCAATGGGGAATGATTATAAATAGACAACTTTTTCATTTACCAGTTAGTGTATTTTTTTTTATCTTGTGCACATCTGTTTTCGTGGAGGAAGCATTATGATGGCTGTGTAGGTGTGGAGATGATGTTTTTCTGTATTGTCCTATAGTTTGGTGGTTTTCTAGCTGTGGGTGGGTAACAGTCATGAAATTGTTAATTTGTGAAGTGATAACTAATGTTTTACAGTCTTTTAAAATAGACCAAAATAATGAGTGCCTTGCTTAATGGTGCCTCTGAAACAGTTATGCCAAATATATGCACGAAGAAGAAGACAGGGGAATTGTAGAATATTTACATCATTTTCTGGAATACTTACTTCTCAAAGAAGGAGGAAGTCACTGTCTTATGTTGAAGTTAACGGCATTCCTATCTGATTTTTAAGATATTTGAAATCTTTATTCAGTTGTCCTGAATCTGATCTATGAGTTTGTGGCAAACATCCTTATTTTTAGGGAGAAAAATGAAGAGCAAATAAAGCTGAGTTTGAAACTCAGTGATAGAGCACTCACCTACTACAAGAGGTGCCCTGGATCTGATCCCCAGCACTGACAATGAAGTATAGTAGATAAGTGTGTTTCTAATGATGTCTCTTTTCAGAGTAGATCACAATCAGACACTTTATATCAGTCCCAAAGAATATTGCTATAGAGAGTTTAAAATGGGTATCAGCTTAATTTTATTTCTTTTTCTTTTTTTTTTTTTTTTTTTTTTTTACTTTTCTCACCTGATGTTTGTACCTGTGATTGAATTATTTCCAACAAATTGTTGGTATTTAGGTCCTGGCATATACACAATGATGCCCCAACCCGTGGGGCTAGTAATTAGTGGGTCTCGAGGAGGACCATCCAAACCTGAAAGTGATGGGATTGGGAGAGAAAGACGGAGGCCAAGCAAATTGTCTAGGCTTCGTTTATTGAACGTTTTAGAGGGTTTTTTAAAGGGCAGGGACAAAGAAGCAGTTGCAGTGGGGTGAACCTAAGGGCACAGAGTGAAATGATCTTGATACATTGTGGGGTTCTTATGAGAGTATCCTTTAGTTGTCTAATTCATAATACTATGAAAGGTGCCAATTTCTCAAGCACTGAAGCAAGCAGAAGATCATTAATTTCTTAAGCACTGAGGCAAGCAGAACAAGGAACAAGGACATTCCAGAGAGGCCAACTTGCGGGCACCGAGCTCTACTTGTCAGCCTGCCTGAATGATTGGGGGGGTGGTCTCCTACATCTCCCCCTTATCTCTGTAACAAAATGAGGCATCTGTCTTAGGCTAAGTACCTTGCATCCAGGGGGGAAGGCCTGTCCTTCGTCACTGAAGGGACAACTGCAATTTAGGTGGACCTTCCTGAATAAAGGACAGTGCTAGCCATTTCCACACCGGTGGTACCCTATTCCAGTCATGGATGACCCCATAATTTGCTCAAGCCCATCTTTGGCCGAAGTTTGGTGAAATCAAGGCCTGCCTTAGGTGAGCATGGGTTCTGATTGTCAGACCCTCTTTCTCCAGGGTTCATTTGATGGTAGTGGACCTGAACAGGCATAGTAATGGGTGAGTCAATCTGAGCTCTGATAAACTCAGTGAGCTTACGAAATGCCCAACGTCCAAAGGAAATTAGCAACAGAAATCCTATAAATGGTCCCAGAAGAGCAGGAAGCAGAGATGTTAGTAAAGGAGATGCAGAAAACCAATTCTTATACCAGGCTTCACTTTTCTCTCTAGTTCTTTTCTGTCTTCTAGGCTCTTTTCAACCCTGTTCATGCTATCCTTGACTATGCCTGAGCGATCTGCGTAAAAAAAAACATTCTTCCTTAAGTGCTGCACAGAGGCCTCCTTGCTGTAGGAGAAGGAGGTCTAGTCCCCTGCGGTTTTGCAAGACAACCTCAGCTAGAGAGGAGAGAGATTCAGAAAGAGCATAGATGCTTTTTTGGAGCTCAGCAATATCTGATCTATGACAGTATTCAGCCTCTGATAATTTTGGTCTCCTATTATAAGGGAGGAAATTCCTGTCCCCGCGTCCACTGTCCCCAGCCCCAGGAGGATGGCAATGGTAGCTGCAGTGAGGGGCTCTCATCGGTGTCTTGTCAATTCCGCGGTGGGTGCGTGTCCTTTGTCCCAAAAGTACAGGAACTCAACTTCCTGAAAAACAGTTAGTTTGGGAAGCAGGGCAACAAAGATGCAAAATTCCTTATTTTTTAGGAAGGTGTCAATTACTATATAGGGGGTTAATCCACTGGAGCACATAAGGTACAGGCTCTCAGGGGCAGTCAAATAGGTGGCTGAGTTCAAGACAATCTCAGTTTGGTTGCAAATGTGTTCAAGCCGACTGGGAGCTTTCATGTGAGGGCCAACGAGACAAGTTCCTATGCCTGAGACCTCCGAAAGAGTGATTCCCACCTTACTGGGAGCAGGTCTAAGGCTGGAGGTGTTATTTGTATAGCTAAATGAGGCAAGCTGAGCGACCCCTTCATAGAAAGGCGGGGAGCAATGATAGCAAATCCAGCACTCTCCTGAAGGAGTGGCGTTATGAGCAGTTAAAACTTGCTATGACTCATTTACCATAGTAATTATAAGTTCTGCTGATGATGGGGGACCATCAGGCAGGGTGGACTGAAACAAGGTGCTTGTTGGAGGTGACACACTGGGTGTTGGAGTTTTTTGGTTTGGTTGGGAGTTAGACTGTTCTTTAACAATCTGGGCATTATGCCCTATAGAGATCTTCTGTTGATTTGGAAGGGCTTTAACCAGTTTAATTCTAAAGGTGAGGCCCAAATCGTTATTATTTTTATATACTCTTAAGCCCCATTCATATCCTCTGTTGGTCCAACCAGTGACCTTTTTACCATTCTCAGTAAAAGTAATTAAAAGAGGATTGCACCATCCTTTTGTAGGAGAGTGAGAACGGCACTTACTCGTATCTCTGTCTGAGCCTCTTTTAACTGTAATGTAATCCCATGAAGGGGAAGGATTCCAATAGGTGTCTCCTGTGGTCTCACAGCCCCAAGAGGCACAGAAGTAATCAGGGGAGCGGCCGCATTTACAATCTACAGAGCGGCCCCTGTGTAAGCCTGGGCACACATATATCCCAACTCCCTGTAAAGCTTCTCTTTCATCAGGGTTGCTGCAACCTGCTGCATCAGAGGTGCCTCAGTTTCTCCACACCACCCTTTTACCATCGTCTGGAGCCTCTTGTTGTGGTGCAAGGATATCATGGACTCCCCAGTCAGGTGATGCCCCCAAGGCCAATTTGCAAAGATCTGGATTTAATGTTGGCCATGGCTGGGTAGCAGTGATGGTGGAATTAGAGTATATTATATCACCAGCCTCATTAATCACTTGTCAAGTATAATTATAAATTTGGTGTCGTGAAGCAGGTTTGTTGACGGAGACAAGCACCATGCTGGCGAGGACTCCAAGCAGGATCTGCAGAGGCGTCATCTTTCTTTTTTTTTTTCCTGTGAAGAGAAAAGAGAGGCGCATCTCAGCGGCTTTTCCCTGGACTTGGCATGTTGTGTACTTGTTTGATCAGCCTTTCTGGGAGCCATCTAGCTGCTCCTTCTTTTGAATCATAAACGCACGCATGACCGTGACCCCAAATGAGAACAGGGTCTGGCCCATGCCATTTTCCATGTAATGGATCTTTCCATTTAACTTGAGTATAATTGTCAATTGACTGTGGATGCCATAGCCTTTCAGCCGCCGTTTTTCTGTGGGCATCCATGGTAAGGAAATTAATAACAAATAAGGCATGACTGAGAACATTTTACTCTGGCTGCACAAAGGGAAAAGAGCATGGCTCAACTTTGTAATCATGTTTTTAATAGTTTGGTGGGCCCTTTCAACAATTCCCTGTCCCTGGGGATTGTAGGGAATGCCCGTAATATGTTTAACATTCATTTGTGAACAAAACTGTTTGAAGGCCTGGCCTGTATATCCAGGTCCATTATCTGTCTTTATAAGCCTGGGGATTCCCATAACTGCCATGCAGGCGATCATGTGTGAAATAACATTTTTGGAGGCTTCTCCAGCTTGAAGTGAGGCAAAAATAAATCCACGAAAGGTATCTGTAGTCACATGTACGTATTTAAGGTTCCCAAAAGTAGAAATGTGAGTTACATCCATCTGCCATATTTCATTAGCCTTTAATCCTTGGGGGTTTACTCCCAAGTGAGGGTCAGGCAGGAAGGTGACACAATGTTGACAATTTTTCACTATTTGACATGCCTGGTCTCTGGAAAGTTTAAACTTTAACCTTAAGGTATGGGCATTCACATGGTGGAGGGAATGAAATCGTTGGACCTCTGTAAGGCGATTGTGGGTAGTTATTCCTATAATTTGGGTAGCTTGGTCTGCCTTATTGTTTCCCTCAGCTAAGGGTCCGGGAAGGCCAGAATGACTTCTTATGTGGCCTATAAAGAAAGGGAGAGTTCTTTGTAATATTATTTGCTGAATTTTATAAAACAAGGGGGAGGCACTTGTGGTTGGTTGAATATAGGGGGTGGTTTCTAATAGGGGTATGGAAAAAGCCACATAGGAGCTATCGGTATACAAATTAAAAGAGGAATTTTTTAATAACAAAAATACTTGAAATATAGCGTAAATCTCTACCAGCTGTGCTGACTCATAACCTGTTTTCCATTTATGTATCTGGTCACCAATGACTGCTGTGGCGACCCCACTTGCAGAACCGTCTGTAAAAACTACACAGGTTTTAGAAATAGGATCCCTTTTGGTTACTTTAGGAAAAACAATGGGGTGTTTTTGTATAAACTGCAACAGTTTTTGTACAGGATAGTGATTATCCAACTGGCCGGGGAAAGAAATGCAGCTAATTGCCCACTCATCATCATTATTCATCAGCCACTCTATTTGTGTGAAGGCTATGGCAATATTATCTTGGTTGGCTCAATCCCAAGAATCCTTCTAATTTGGAGTCTCCCCTCTTTGATAAGGAAGGCTACTAAGGAAGGGTAGGGGGTTAGGACCCTGGCAGGAGAGGCAGGCGAGTGAATCCAAAGAAGAGGAGCAGTCTGCCAAATGACTGCGGTTGGAGAAAAGGCAGTGGGCAATATTATGAGTAATAAAGGCTTAACGGGTGCATAATAGGTTATAGACTGTGAAGTAATTGCTTGATTAACCTTTTCTAAGGCCTGAAACGCTTCAGGGGTAAGGGAACGAGGAGAAGCAGGATCTGTATCTCCTTTTAATATATCAAATAGAGGTTTCAAATCTCCTGTGGTCAATTTTAGGTATGGACGGAGCCAATTTATATCTCCTAGAAGCCTTTGAAAATCATTGAGGGAGTTTAAAGTATCTACTCTAATCTGGGCCTTTTGTGTAAGAATCTTGTTGGGAAGGAGCTCAAAACCTAAAAATAACTGTGGAGGTTTAAGTTAGACCTTTTCAGGAGCCACTTTTAATCCAAAATGAGCAAGCCTTTGTATCAATGTTTGGGTTAAATTTTGTAGTTCTGAGAGATTTGGTCCTGCCAAGAGAATATCATCCATATAATGAATGATATACAGACAAGGCCACTATTTTCTAAAGGGATCAACAACTTGTGCTACAAATCTTTGACACAAGGTGGGGCTAGTAGCCATGCCTTGAGGGAGAACTTTCCAGTGGTATCGTGGCATGGGGCCAATATGATTAGGAACGGGCAAACTAAATGCAAATCGTTCGCGGTCATCCGGATGGAGAGGAATGGAAAAAAAGCAATCCTTTAAATCAATCACTATTTCATGAAATTCTTTTGGAATAGCTACAGGAGTGGGGAGCCCAGGTTGGAGGGCTCCCATAGGCATCATTGTTTCATTTATCTTTCTTAAGTCTTGGAGGAGCCTCCACTTTCCCGAGTGTTTTTGTATCACAAAAATAGGAGGGTTCCACGGGGAGGTGGATGGCTCTATATGGCCAGCATCTAATTGTTCCTGCACTAGTTCTGAAGCTGCTTGCAGCTTAATTTTTGTTAAAGGCCACTGGTCCACCCAGACGGGTATGTTATTTTTCCAAGTTATTTTATCTGCCTGGGGTGCAAGAGGGCCAGTGGCCGCTAGGAAAAATTTGTCTCATTCCTGGCTTTATATCCCAAGCCCTATCTGTCATGTTTTTCAATAATCTGGACAGGTTCAGTAATTCCTTGACCTTGTTTTCCCAGTCCTTGGCCAGGCAAATATCCTAGTTTTAGCATTTGTTTTCCCACTATCTCATTTGGGCTGCACATTACAAGACTCATTTGAGATAAGATATCTCTTCCCCAAAAGTTTACTGGCAGGTTGGGAACTATAGAGGGCTGGACGATACCCGAGTTTCCTTCTGAGTCTGTCCATTCTAGCATGGCAGACCTTTGTAAGGTGTTATTAGATTGACCTATTCCTTTTAAGTGAGTTAGGGATTCTTGTAAGGGCCATTCAGTGGGCCAGTGGTGATTTGCTATGACCGTAGCATCTGCTCCTGTGTCTAGTAATCCACAGAAGGTCTTGCCATTTACTTTAAGTTTGAGCGTGGGTCTTTCTTTTGTGATGGCCTGAATCCAATATATATCTGTAGAGCCTGGTGTGGAGGAGCCTCGAGGAAGGCCTTGCGAGGCATAGTGGCCATGAAAAGAAGAGGAAATGCTTGAGTCACAGCTTGTCCTTTTAAAATAGTTATCAGACCTGACTCAGATTTAATCATGGCAAATATTTGTCCAGTGTAATCTTGGTCTACAAGGGTGGGATATACAAAAAGTCCTTTTTGAATAAGAGAGGCGCGGCCCAGTATTAAGTATATAGAGCCTGGGGGAGGGGGCCCAAAGGCCTTGGTGGCAATTGCCAGGGTGCCATCCTCAGGTGTTAATATTGAATCAGAGGTGGCACACAGGTCCAGTCCTGCACTACCTGGGGTGGCGCAGCAGAGGGATGATTTGTACCCACTGGCTGTGGCCCTTTGTTTGGTGAGTTAAAGGATTGGGGGCCTGAGGCTGGCCCCTTACCTAGTTTCCCGCCAGCGGTGGGAGGGGATTTCCTTGAATGTCACTAGTGGATCTACAAGTATTTGCCCAATGTCTTCCCTTTTTGCACCTGGGGCAAACGTATGGAAACCCAGGCTTTGAGGGAGTAGTCCCATTTGCAGTAGGCTGTTGAAAAGCCTCAGGGCACTCTCGGGCAAAATGTCCGGGTGATTTACACTTAAAGCAGGCACGACCTTGCTGTCCTCCTCCTTGCAAAGCTGCACCTATTGCCAGGTTAACCGATTTTGAGACTGAATAGGAAAGAGGGTCTACGTCTGTGCAAAGCCGAATAAAATCATCTAAGCTTTTATTTCTGGTTTTTCCATGAAGAGCGGCCTGGCACGCAGCATTAGCATTTTCAAAAGCCAGGTGTTTTATGAATTTACTATCAGTTTCCTCTGGCCCCATAATTCGTTCTGCGGCTTCCGTAAGCCGGGCAACGAAGTCACTATATGGCTCTTGATTTCCTTGTACAATTTTTGAAAGTGAGGTGGTAGAGGAACCTTTGCCAGGCAAGGGTCTCCAGGCCCTCAATGCAGCCTCTTTTACTTGAGAGAGTAGACCTGCTGAAAACCTGATCTGTTTGTCCTCAGATATATATTTGCCCTGTCCTGTGAGTTTATCTGTTGTCCACTTGCTTTCTTCCCTTTTGTTGGATCCCACATTTTGTTTGGCTAAGGACAGGCACCTATCCAGAAATTCAGCTTTCCAACGCAAAAAATCACCTCAGGTGAGGACAGCCTGGGATATAGTGTACCACTCTCCTGGAGTCAGGTGTCCACCCTGTGCCAGGGAATCTAGGAGTGCCATGGTAAAGGGTGCAGTAGGGCCATAAAGGTTTACTGCAGAGCTTAAGTCCTTCAAATGTCTAAATTTTATCCTCCTAAACCTGGGGCCACCAGTGAGGTGGGCTTGTGCAAGCGGTGGAGGGTTTCCAGGGCCTGGCTGGGGATCAGGTTGGTCCCCTTCATCAGAATCCTGGCTTTGATTTAGAAGTTCTTCCTCCTCGCCCTCCTCCCCTGGGGAGGTTGCCTCTTCATCCCAGGAGGTGTCCTGACCCTCCTTTTGTGATTTATGGCTTTGGCCTCTTGTGACTATGGGGAAAGGTTAATAGTGGCTTAGAAGCATTCTTAACTATGGAGGCGGATGAGTGATCTTTGTTTTTCTGGGTCTTTTTCTTTATGGGAGTGACAAGTGACGGTGTTAAAGCAAGCTGGGCCAAATTACTTTGTAAAGAGGAGAGTTCTCAAAGTAATGCAGCACGCTCCTTTTGGAGACTGAGGACCTTATTTAAATCTGAAACTTGTTTTTGAAGGTTTCGCTGAACAATCTGCAAGTCAGGAGTAGGTTCTGAAGAAGCTATTAAGGGGGCATAGAAGTAATAGCCAGAGCGCAAACTGGTGGACAATAGGGGGGCCATCTGGATTTCAGAGGAGGCCAGTCAGGATTATGGTATTGAGAGGCTTCTTCCTCTAGTTCTTCCCCTTTTGAAGGAGTAAGAGAATCACAATCCTCGTCTTTTGGATCCATGACAGGGAAAGAGAAAACTGATTTTTGTAGGTCTTTAAAACCTTTTTTTATCTTTTGTGTGGCTGATGGTCCTACGGATCCCTTTTTCTTTTCTACAATCGTATCTAAGTCTTTGAGGGATGGATATAGTTTGTTATGGGGAACCTCACAAGGGCTCGGAGGAGAGGGTTGTGGCTTTACTTTAGGGCGAGCCCCCAGGTCCGATAATGGCTTGTCAGAGGGAGGCAGAAGAATGACTGAATTATTAAAGGCTTCTAGTCCCTGTGAATGAAGGGTGATAAGGGAAGTGGAATGTGACAAGTGTTTTATATACTCTTCAGAAGAGGCAGCTATACCTGAAGAATTGGGGGACTGAAGAAGTTCATTAATAAGATTCCAATAACTAAATACCTGAATTGGGACCCGCTCTTGTCCTCTTGTTATGTAAAAGTCGTTAAGATCATCTTTAACCTTTTGCCATTTCTTAGGGTTTATAGAAGATGACTCTATAACGAACCATGAACAAACTTCACTCACGAAAATAAAAAAAAAAATTAATCAAATCTTTCTTTTTTACCTTTACCTCTCTCTCCCTGAGAGAAGTCTTGATATCCTTAACGAACAAGACTTCCCTCGACAAACCTTGACCCATCTTGGAACGAGGACTATCTCTTACCCAAGGAAAGCGTCTCCTGCAGGTCACAAGATCAGCCCGGAACCGATGAAGCCGAAGTCCTTTTTCGCTGTAGGCTCATACCACCGATGACCTCTACTGCCGTGCGCACGGCCTTTTGGGGTCCTCGTTCGATCTGGGGTCCGGGCCTCGAGCCCCACGTCTGGGCGCCACTCTGCCCCAACCCCCGGGGCTAGTAATTTGTGGGTCTTGAGGAGGACTATCCAAACCTGAAAGAGATGGGATGGGGAGAGAAAGACGGAGGCCAAGCAAATTGTCTAGGCTTCGTTTATTGAACGTTTTACAGGGGTTTTTAAAGGGCAGGGACAAAGAAGCAGTTGCAGTGGGGTGAACCTAAGGGCACAGAGTGAAATGATCTTGATACTTTGTGTGGTTCTTACGAGAGTGTCCTTTAATTGTCTAATTCATAATACTATGAAAGGTGCCAATTTCTCAAGCACTGAAGCAAGCAGAAGATCATTAATTTCTTAAGCACTGAGGCAAGCAGAACAAGGAACAAGGACATTCCAGAGAGGCCAACTTGCGGGCACCGAGCTCTACTTGTCAGCCTGCCTGAATGATTGGGGGGGGTGGTCTCCTACATCTCCCCCTTATCTCTGTAACAAAATGAGGCATCTGTCTTAGGCTAAGTACCTTGCATCCAGGGGGGAAGGCCTGTCCTTCGTCACTGAAGGGACAACTGCAATTTAGGTGGACCTTCCTGAATAAAGGACAGTGCTAGCCATTTCCACACCGGTGGTACCCTATTCCAGTCATGGATGACCCCATAATTTGCTCAAGCCCATCTTTGGCCGAAGTTTGGTGAAATCAAGGCCTGCCTTAGGTGAGCATGGGTTCTGATTGTCAGACCCTCTTTCTCCAGGGTTCATTTGATGGTAGTGGACCTGAACAGGCATAGTAATGGGTGAGTCAATCTGAGCTCTGATAAACTCAGTGAGCTTACGAAATGCCCAACGTCCAAAGGAAATTAGCAACAGAAATCCTATAAATGGTCCCAGAAGAGCAGGAAGCAGAGATGTTAGTAAAGGAGATACAGAAAACCAATTCTTATACCAGGCTTCACTTTTCTCTCTAGTTCTTTTCTGTCTTCTAGGCTCTTTTCAACCCTGTTCATGCTATCCTTGACTATGCCTGAGCGATCTGCGTAAAAAAAAACATTCTTCCTTGAGTGCTGCACAGAGGCCTCCTTGCTGTAGGAGAAGGAGGTCTAGTCCCCTGCGGTTTTGCAAGACAACCTCAGCTAGAGAGGAGAGAGATTCAGAAAGAGCATAGATGCTTTTTTGGAGCTCAGCAATATCTGATCTATGACAGTATTCAGCCTCTGATAATTTTGGTCTCCTATTATAAGGGAGGAAATTCCTGTCCCCGCGTCCACTGTCCCCAGCCCCAGGAGGATGGCAATGGTAGCTGCAGTGAGGGGCTCTCATCGGTGTCTTGTCAATTCCGCGGTGGGTGCGTGTCCTTTGTCCCAAAAGTACAGGAACTCAACTTCCTGAAAAACAGTTAGTTTGGGAAGCAGGGCAACAAAGATGCAAAATTCCTTATTTTTTAGGAAGGTGTCAATTACTATATAGGGGGTTAATCCACTGGAGCACATAAGGTACAGGCTCTCAGGGGCAGTCAAATAGGTGGCTGAGTTCAAGACAATCTCAGTTTGGTTGCAAATGTGTTCAAGCCGACTGGGAGCTTTCATGTGAGGGCCAACGAGACAAGTTCCTATGCCTGAGACCTCCGAAAGAGTGATTCCCACCTTACTGGGAGCAGGTCTAAGGCTGGAGGTGTTATTTGTATAGCTAAATGAGGCAAGCTGAGCGACCCCTTCATAGAAAGGCGGGGAGCAATGATAGCAAATCCAGCACTCTCCTGAAGGAGTGGCGTTATGAGCAGTTAAAACTTGCTATGACTCATTTACCATAGTAATTATAAGTTCTGCTGATGATGGGGGACCATCAGGCAGGGTGGACTGAAACAAGGTGCTTGTTGGAGGTGACACACTGGGTGTTGGAGTTTTTTGGTTTGGTTGGGAGTTAGACTGTTCTTTAACAATCTGGGCATTATGCCCTATAGAGATCTTCTGTTGATTTGGAAGGGCTTTAACCAGTTTAATTCTAAAGGTGAGGCCCAAATCGTTATTATTTTTATATACTCTTAAGCCCCATTCATATCCTCTGTTGGTCCAACCAGTGACCTTTTTACCATTCTCAGTAAAAGTAATTAAAAGAGGATTGCACCATCCTTTTGTAGGAGAGTGAGAACGGCACTTACTCGTATCTCTGTCTGAGCCTCTTTTAACTGTAATGTAATCCCATGAAGGGGAAGGATTCCAATAGGTGTCTCCTGTGGTCTCACAGCCCCAAGAGGCACAGAAGTAATCAGGGGAGCGGCCGCATTTACAATCTACAGAGCGGCCCCTGTGTAAGCCTGGGCACACATATATCCCAACTCCCTGTAAAGCTTCTCTTTCATCAGGGTTGCTGCAACCTGCTGCATCAGAGGTGCCTCAGTTTCTCCACACCACCCTTTTACCATCGTCTGGAGCCTCTTGTTGTGGTGCAAGGATATCATGGACTCCCCAGTCAGGTGATGCCCCCAAGGCCAATTTGCAAAGATCCGGATTTAATGTTGGCCATGGCTGGGTAGCAGTGATGGTGGAATTAGAGTATATTATATCACCAGCCTCATTAATCACTTGTCAAGTATAATTATAAATTTGGTGTCGTGAAGCAGGTTTGTTGACGGAGACAAGCACCATGCTGGCGAGGACTCCAAGCAGGATCTGCAGAGGCGTCATCTTTCTTTTTTTTTTTCCTGTGAAGAGAAAAGAGAGGCGCATCTCAGCGGCTTTTCCCTGGACTTGGCATGTTGTGTACTTGTTTGATCAGCCTTTCTGGGAGCCATCTAGCTGCTCCTTCTTTTGAATCATAAACGCACGCATGACCGTGACCCCAAATGAGAACAGGGTCTGGCCCATGCCATTTTCCATGTAATGGATCTTTCCATTTAACTTGAGTATAATTGTCAATTGACTGTGGATGCCATAGCCTTTCAGCCGCCGTTTTTCTGTGGGCATCCATGGTAAGGAAATTAATAACAAATAAGGCATGACTGAGAACATTTTACTCTGGCTGCACAAAGGGAAAAGAGCATGGCTCAACTTTGTAATCATGTTTTTAATAGTTTGGTGGGCCCTTTCAACAATTCCCTGTCCCTGGGGATTGTAGGGAATGCCCGTAATATGTTTAACATTCATTTGTGAACAAAACTGTTTGAAGGCCTGGCCTGTATATCCAGGTCCATTATCTGTCTTTATAAGCCTGGGGATTCCCATAACTGCCATGCAGGCGATCATGTGTGAAATAACATTTTTGGAGGCTTCTCCAGCTTGAAGTGAGGCAAAAATAAATCCACGAAAGGTATCTGTAGTCACATGTACGTATTTAAGGTTCCCAAAAGTAGAAATGTGAGTTACATCCATCTGCCATATTTCATTAGCCTTTAATCCTTGGGGGTTTACTCCCAAGTGAGGGTCAGGCAGGAAGGTGACACAATGTTGACAATTTTTCACTATTTGACATGCCTGGTCTCTGGAAAGTTTAAACTTTAACCTTAAGGTATGGGCATTCACATGGTGGAGGGAATGAAATCGTTGGACCTCTGTAAGGCGATTGTGGGTAGTTATTCCTATAATTTGGGTAGCTTGGTCTGCCTTATTGTTTCCCTCAGCTAAGGGTCCGGGAAGGCCAGAATGACTTCTTATGTGGCCTATAAAGAAAGGGAGAGTTCTTTGTAATATTATTTGCTGAATTTTATAAAACAAGGGGGAGGCACTTGTGGTTGGTTGAATATAGGGGGTGGTTTCTAATAGGGGTATGGAAAAAGCCACATAGGAGCTATCAGTATACAAATTAAAAGAGGAATTTTTTAATAACAAAAATACTTGAAATATAGCGTAAATCTCTACCAGCTGTGCTGACTCATAACCTGTTTTCCATTTATGTATCTGGTCACCAATGACTGCTGTGGCGACCCCACTTGCAGAACCGTCTGTAAAAACTACACAGGTTTTAGAAATAGGATCCCTTTTGGTTACTTTAGGAAAAACAATGGGGTGTTTTTGTATAAACTGCAACAGTTTTTGTACAGGATAGTGATTATCCAACTGGCCGGGGAAAGAAATGCAGCTAATTGCCCACTCATCATCATTATTCATCAGCCACTCTATTTGTGTGAAGGCTATGGCAATATTATCTTGGTTGGCTCAATCCCAAGAATCCTTCTAATTTGGAGTCTCCCCTCTTTGATAAGGAAGGCTACTAAGGAAGGGTAGGGGGTTAGGACCCTGGCAGGAGAGGCAGGCGAGTGAATCCAAAGAAGAGGAGCAGTCTGCCAAATGACTGCGGTTGGAGAAAAGGCAGTGGGCAATATTATGAGTAATAAAGGCTTAACGGGTGCATAATAGGTTATAGACTGTGAAGTAATTGCTTGATTAACCTTTTCTAAGGCCTGAAACGCTTCAGGGGTAAGGGAACGAGGAGAAGCAGGATCTGTATCTCCTTTTAATATATCAAATAGAGGTTTCAAATCTCCTGTGGTCAATTTTAGGTATGGACGGAGCCAATTTATATCTCCTAGAAGCCTTTGAAAATCATTGAGGGAGTTTAAAGTATCTACTCTAATCTGGGCCTTTTGTGTAAGAATCTTGTTGGGAAGGAGCTCAAAACCTAAAAATAACTGTGGAGGTTTAAGTTAGACCTTTTCAGGAGCCACTTTTAATCCAAAATGAGCAAGCCTTTGTATCAATGTTTGGGTTAAATTTTGTAGTTCTGAGAGATTTGGTCCTGCCAAGAGAATATCATCCATATAATGAATGATATACAGACAAGGCCACTATTTTCTAAAGGGATCAACAACTTGTGCTACAAATCTTTGACACAAGGTGGGGCTAGTAGCCATGCCTTGAGGGAGAACTTTCCAGTGGTATCGTGGCATGGGGCCAATATGATTAGGAACGGGCAAACTAAATGCAAATCGTTCGCGGTCATCCGGATGGAGAGGAATGGAAAAAAAGCAATCCTTTAAATCAATCACTATTTCATGAAATTCTTTTGGAATAGCTACAGGAGTGGGGAGCCCAGGTTGGAGGGCTCCCATAGGCATCATTGTTTCATTTATCTTTCTTAAGTCTTGGAGGAGCCTCCACTTTCCCGAGTGTTTTTGTATCACAAAAATAGGAGGGTTCCACGGGGAGGTGGATGGCTCTATATGGCCAGCATCTAATTGTTCCTGCACTAGTTCTGAAGCTGCTTGCAGCTTAATTTTTGTTAAAGGCCACTGGTCCACCCAGACGGGTATGTTATTTTTCCAAGTTATTTTATCTGCCTGGGGTGCAAGAGGGCCAGTGGCCGCTAGGAAAAATTTGTCTCATTCCTGGCTTTATATCCCAAGCCCTATCTGTCATGTTTTTCAATAATCTGGACAGGTTCAGTAATTCCTTGACCTTGTTTTCCCAGTCCTTGGCCAGGCAAATATCCTAGTTTTAGCATTTGTTTTCCCACTATCTCATTTGGGCTGCACATTACAAGACTCATTTGAGATAAGATATCTCTTCCCCAAAAGTTTACTGGCAGGTTGGGAACTATAGAGGGCTGGACGATACCCGAGTTTCCTTCTGAGTCTGTCCATTCTAGCATGGCAGACCTTTGTAAGGTGTTATTAGATTGACCTATTCCTTTTAAGTGAGTTAGGGATTCTTGTAAGGGCCATTCAGTGGGCCAGTGGTGATTTGCTATGACCGTAGCATCTGCTCCTGTGTCTAGTAATCCACAGAAGGTCTTGCCATTTACTTTAAGTTTGAGCGTGGGTCTTTCTTTTGTGATGGCCTGAATCCAATATATATCTGTAGAGCCTGGTGTGGAGGAGCCTCGAGGAAGGCCTTGCGAGGCATAGTGGCCATGAAAAGAAGAGGAAATGCTTGAGTCACAGCTTGTCCTTTTAAAATAGTTATCAGACCTGACTCAGATTTAATCATGGCAAATATTTGTCCAGTGTAATCTTGGTCTACAAGGGTGGGATATACAAAAAGTCCTTTTTGAATAAGAGAGGCGCGGCCCAGTATTAAGTATATAGAGCCTGGGGGAGGGGGCCCAAAGGCCTTGGTGGCAATTGCCAGGGTGCCATCCTCAGGTGTTAATATTGAATCAGAGGTGGCACACAGGTCCAGTCCTGCACTACCTGGGGTGGCGCAGCAGAGGGATGATTTGTACCCACTGGCTGTGGCCCTTTGTTTGGTGAGTTAAAGGATTGGGGGCCTGAGGCTGGCCCCTTACCTAGTTTCCCGCCAGCGGTGGGAGGGGATTTCCTTGAATGTCACTAGTGGATCTACAAGTATTTGCCCAATGTCTTCCCTTTTTGCACCTGGGGCAAACGTATGGAAACCCAGGCTTTGAGGGAGTAGTCCCATTTGCAGTAGGCTGTTGAAAAGCCTCAGGGCACTCTCGGGCAAAATGTCCGGGTGATTTACACTTAAAGCAGGCACGACCTTGCTGTCCTCCTCCTTGCAAAGCTGCACCTATTGCCAGGTTAACCGATTTTGAGACTGAATAGGAAAGAGGGTCTACGTCTGTGCAAAGCCGAATAAAATCATCTAAGCTTTTATTTCTGGTTTTTCCATGAAGAGCGGCCTGGCACGCAGCATTAGCATTTTCAAAAGCCAGGTGTTTTATGAATTTACTATCAGTTTCCTCTGGCCCCATAATTCGTTCTGCGGCTTCCGTAAGCCGGGCAACGAAGTCACTATATGGCTCTTGATTTCCTTGTACAATTTTTGAAAGTGAGGTGGTAGAGGAACCTTTGCCAGGCAAGGGTCTCCAGGCCCTCAATGCAGCCTCTTTTACTTGAGAGAGTAGACCTGCTGAAAACCTGATCTGTTTGTCCTCAGATATATATTTGCCCTGTCCTGTGAGTTTATCTGTTGTCCACTTGCTTTCTTCCCTTTTGTTGGATCCCACATTTTGTTTGGCTAAGGACAGGCACCTATCCAGAAATTCAGCTTTCCAACGCAAAAAATCACCTCAGGTGAGGACAGCCTGGGATATAGTGTACCACTCTCCTGGAGTCAGGTGTCCACCCTGTGCCAGGGAATCTAGGAGTGCCATGGTAAAGGGTGCAGTAGGGCCATAAAGGTTTACTGCAGAGCTTAAGTCCTTCAAATGTCTAAATTTTATCCTCCTAAACCTGGGGCCACCAGTGAGGTGGGCTTGTGCAAGCGGTGGAGGGTTTCCAGGGCCTGGCTGGGGATCAGGTTGGTCCCCTTCATCAGAATCCTGGCTTTGATTTAGAAGTTCTTCCTCCTCGCCCTCCTCCCCTGGGGAGGTTGCCTCTTCATCCCAGGAGGTGTCCTGACCCTCCTTTTGTGATTTATGGCTTTGGCCTCTTGTGACTATGGGGAAAGGTTAATAGTGGCTTAGAAGCATTCTTAACTATGGAGGCGGATGAGTGATCTTTGTTTTTCTGGGTCTTTTTCTTTATGGGAGTGACAAGTGACGGTGTTAAAGCAAGCTGGGCCAAATTACTTTGTAAAGAGGAGAGTTCTCAAAGTAATGCAGCACGCTCCTTTTGGAGACTGAGGACCTTATTTAAATCTGAAACTTGTTTTTGAAGGTTTCGCTGAACAATCTGCAAGTCAGGAGTAGGTTCTGAAGAAGCTATTAAGGGGGCATAGAAGTAATAGCCAGAGCGCAAACTGGTGGACAATAGGGGGGCCATCTGGATTTCAGAGGAGGCCAGTCAGGATTATGGTATTGAGAGGCTTCTTCCTCTAGTTCTTCCCCTTTTGAAGGAGTAAGAGAATCACAATCCTCGTCTTTTGGATCCATGACAGGGAAAGAGAAAACTGATTTTTGTAGGTCTTTAAAACCTTTTTTTATCTTTTGTGTGGCTGATGGTCCTACGGATCCCTTTTTCTTTTCTACAATCGTATCTAAGTCTTTGAGGGATGGATATAGTTTGTTATGGGGAACCTCACAAGGGCTCGGAGGAGAGGGTTGTGGCTTTACTTTAGGGCGAGCCCCCAGGTCCGATAATGGCTTGTCAGAGGGAGGCAGAAGAATGACTGAATTATTAAAGGCTTCTAGTCCCTGTGAATGAAGGGTGATAAGGGAAGTGGAATGTGACAAGTGTTTTATATACTCTTCAGAAGAGGCAGCTATACCTGAAGAATTGGGGGACTGAAGAAGTTCATTAATAAGATTCCAATAACTAAATACCTGAATTGGGACCCGCTCTTGTCCTCTTGTTATGTAAAAGTCGTTAAGATCATCTTTAACCTTTTGCCATTTCTTAGGGTTTATAGAAGATGACTCTATAACGAACCATGAACAAACTTCACTCACGAAAATAAAAAAAAAAATTAATCAAATCTTTCTTTTTTACCTTTACCTCTCTCTCCCTGAGAGAAGTCTTGATATCCTTAACGAACAAGACTTCCCTCGACAAACCTTGACCCATCTTGGAACGAGGACTATCTCTTACCCAAGGAAAGCGTCTCCTGCAGGTCACAAGATCAGCCCGGAACCGATGAAGCCGAAGTCCTTTTTCGCTGTAGGCTCATACCACCGATGACCTCTACTGCCGTGCGCACGGCCTTTTGGGGTCCTCGTTCGATCTGGGGTCCGGGCCTCGAGCCCCACGTCTGGGCGCCACTCTGCCCCAACCCCCGGGGCTAGTAATTTGTGGGTCTTGAGGAGGACTATCCAAACCTGAAAGAGATGGGATGGGGAGAGAAAGACGGAGGCCAAGCAAATTGTCTAGGCTTCGTTTATTGAACGTTTTACAGGGGTTTTTAAAGGGCAGGGACAAAGAAGCAGTTGCAGTGGGGTGAACCTAAGGGCACAGAGTGAAATGATCTTGATACTTTGTGTGGTTCTTACGAGAGTGTCCTTTAATTGTCTAATTCATAATACTATGAAAGGTGCCAATTTCTCAAGCACTGAAGCAAGCAGAAGATCATTAATTTCTTAAGCACTGAGGCAAGCAGAACAAGGAACAAGGACATTCCAGAGAGGCCAACTTGCGGGCACCGAGCTCTACTTGTCAGCCTGCCTGAATGATTGGGGGGGGTGGTCTCCTACATCTCCCCCTTATCTCTGTAACAAAATGAGGCATCTGTCTTAGGCTAAGTACCTTGCATCCAGGGGGGAAGGCCTGTCCTTCGTCACTGAAGGGACAACTGCAATTTAGGTGGACCTTCCTGAATAAAGGACAGTGCTAGCCATTTCCACACCGGTGGTACCCTATTCCAGTCATGGATGACCCCATAATTTGCTCAAGCCCATCTTTGGCCGAAGTTTGGTGAAATCAAGGCCTGCCTTAGGTGAGCATGGGTTCTGATTGTCAGACCCTCTTTCTCCAGGGTTCATTTGATGGTAGTGGACCTGAACAGGCATAGTAATGGGTGAGTCAATCTGAGCTCTGATAAACTCAGTGAGCTTACGAAATGCCCAACGTCCAAAGGAAATTAGCAACAGAAATCCTATAAATGGTCCCAGAAGAGCAGGAAGCAGAGATGTTAGTAAAGGAGATACAGAAAACCAATTCTTATACCAGGCTTCACTTTTCTCTCTAGTTCTTTTCTGTCTTCTAGGCTCTTTTCAACCCTGTTCATGCTATCCTTGACTATGCCTGAGCGATCTGCGTAAAAAAAAACATTCTTCCTTGAGTGCTGCACAGAGGCCTCCTTGCTGTAGGAGAAGGAGGTCTAGTCCCCTGCGGTTTTGCAAGACAACCTCAGCTAGAGAGGAGAGAGATTCAGAAAGAGCATAGATGCTTTTTTGGAGCTCAGCAATATCTGATCTATGACAGTATTCAGCCTCTGATAATTTTGGTCTCCTATTATAAGGGAGGAAATTCCTGTCCCCGCGTCCACTGTCCCCAGCCCCAGGAGGATGGCAATGGTAGCTGCAGTGAGGGGCTCTCATCGGTGTCTTGTCAATTCCGCGGTGGGTGCGTGTCCTTTGTCCCAAAAGTACAGGAACTCAACTTCCTGAAAAACAGTTAGTTTGGGAAGCAGGGCAACAAAGATGCAAAATTCCTTATTTTTTAGGAAGGTGTCAATTACTATATAGGGGGTTAATCCACTGGAGCACATAAGGTACAGGCTCTCAGGGGCAGTCAAATAGGTGGCTGAGTTCAAGACAATCTCAGTTTGGTTGCAAATGTGTTCAAGCCGACTGGGAGCTTTCATGTGAGGGCCAACGAGACAAGTTCCTATGCCTGAGACCTCCGAAAGAGTGATTCCCACCTTACTGGGAGCAGGTCTAAGGCTGGAGGTGTTATTTGTATAGCTAAATGAGGCAAGCTGAGCGACCCCTTCATAGAAAGGCGGGGAGCAATGATAGCAAATCCAGCACTCTCCTGAAGGAGTGGCGTTATGAGCAGTTAAAACTTGCTATGACTCATTTACCATAGTAATTATAAGTTCTGCTGATGATGGGGGACCATCAGGCAGGGTGGACTGAAACAAGGTGCTTGTTGGAGGTGACACACTGGGTGTTGGAGTTTTTTGGTTTGGTTGGGAGTTAGACTGTTCTTTAACAATCTGGGCATTATGCCCTATAGAGATCTTCTGTTGATTTGGAAGGGCTTTAACCAGTTTAATTCTAAAGGTGAGGCCCAAATCGTTATTATTTTTATATACTCTTAAGCCCCATTCATATCCTCTGTTGGTCCAACCAGTGACCTTTTTACCATTCTCAGTAAAAGTAATTAAAAGAGGATTGCACCATCCTTTTGTAGGAGAGTGAGAACGGCACTTACTCGTATCTCTGTCTGAGCCTCTTTTAACTGTAATGTAATCCCATGAAGGGGAAGGATTCCAATAGGTGTCTCCTGTGGTCTCACAGCCCCAAGAGGCACAGAAGTAATCAGGGGAGCGGCCGCATTTACAATCTACAGAGCGGCCCCTGTGTAAGCCTGGGCACACATATATCCCAACTCCCTGTAAAGCTTCTCTTTCATCAGGGTTGCTGCAACCTGCTGCATCAGAGGTGCCTCAGTTTCTCCACACCACCCTTTTACCATCGTCTGGAGCCTCTTGTTGTGGTGCAAGGATATCATGGACTCCCCAGTCAGGTGATGCCCCCAAGGCCAATTTGCAAAGATCCGGATTTAATGTTGGCCATGGCTGGGTAGCAGTGATGGTGGAATTAGAGTATATTATATCACCAGCCTCATTAATCACTTGTCAAGTATAATTATAAATTTGGTGTCGTGAAGCAGGTTTGTTGACGGAGACAAGCACCATGCTGGCGAGGACTCCAAGCAGGATCTGCAGAGGCGTCATCTTTCTTTTTTTTTTTCCTGTGAAGAGAAAAGAGAGGCGCATCTCAGCGGCTTTTCCCTGGACTTGGCATGTTGTGTACTTGTTTGATCAGCCTTTCTGGGAGCCATCTAGCTGCTCCTTCTTTTGAATCATAAACGCACGCATGACCGTGACCCCAAATGAGAACAGGGTCTGGCCCATGCCATTTTCCATGTAATGGATCTTTCCATTTAACTTGAGTATAATTGTCAATTGACTGTGGATGCCATAGCCTTTCAGCCGCCGTTTTTCTGTGGGCATCCATGGTAAGGAAATTAATAACAAATAAGGCATGACTGAGAACATTTTACTCTGGCTGCACAAAGGGAAAAGAGCATGGCTCAACTTTGTAATCATGTTTTTAATAGTTTGGTGGGCCCTTTCAACAATTCCCTGTCCCTGGGGATTGTAGGGAATGCCCGTAATATGTTTAACATTCATTTGTGAACAAAACTGTTTGAAGGCCTGGCCTGTATATCCAGGTCCATTATCTGTCTTTATAAGCCTGGGGATTCCCATAACTGCCATGCAGGCGATCATGTGTGAAATAACATTTTTGGAGGCTTCTCCAGCTTGAAGTGAGGCAAAAATAAATCCACGAAAGGTATCTGTAGTCACATGTACGTATTTAAGGTTCCCAAAAGTAGAAATGTGAGTTACATCCATCTGCCATATTTCATTAGCCTTTAATCCTTGGGGGTTTACTCCCAAGTGAGGGTCAGGCAGGAAGGTGACACAATGTTGACAATTTTTCACTATTTGACATGCCTGGTCTCTGGAAAGTTTAAACTTTAACCTTAAGGTATGGGCATTCACATGGTGGAGGGAATGAAATCGTTGGACCTCTGTAAGGCGATTGTGGGTAGTTATTCCTATAATTTGGGTAGCTTGGTCTGCCTTATTGTTTCCCTCAGCTAAGGGTCCGGGAAGGCCAGAATGACTTCTTATGTGGCCTATAAAGAAAGGGAGAGTTCTTTGTAATATTATTTGCTGAATTTTATAAAACAAGGGGGAGGCACTTGTGGTTGGTTGAATATAGGGGGTGGTTTCTAATAGGGGTATGGAAAAAGCCACATAGGAGCTATCAGTATACAAATTAAAAGAGGAATTTTTTAATAACAAAAATACTTGAAATATAGCGTAAATCTCTACCAGCTGTGCTGACTCATAACCTGTTTTCCATTTATGTATCTGGTCACCAATGACTGCTGTGGCGACCCCACTTGCAGAACCGTCTGTAAAAACTACACAGGTTTTAGAAATAGGATCCCTTTTGGTTACTTTAGGAAAAACAATGGGGTGTTTTTGTATAAACTGCAACAGTTTTTGTACAGGATAGTGATTATCCAACTGGCCGGGGAAAGAAATGCAGCTAATTGCCCACTCATCATCATTATTCATCAGCCACTCTATTTGTGTGAAGGCTATGGCAATATTATCTTGGTTGGCTCAATCCCAAGAATCCTTCTAATTTGGAGTCTCCCCTCTTTGATAAGGAAGGCTACTAAGGAAGGGTAGGGGGTTAGGACCCTGGCAGGAGAGGCAGGCGAGTGAATCCAAAGAAGAGGAGCAGTCTGCCAAATGACTGCGGTTGGAGAAAAGGCAGTGGGCAATATTATGAGTAATAAAGGCTTAACGGGTGCATAATAGGTTATAGACTGTGAAGTAATTGCTTGATTAACCTTTTCTAAGGCCTGAAACGCTTCAGGGGTAAGGGAACGAGGAGAAGCAGGATCTGTATCTCCTTTTAATATATCAAATAGAGGTTTCAAATCTCCTGTGGTCAATTTTAGGTATGGACGGAGCCAATTTATATCTCCTAGAAGCCTTTGAAAATCATTGAGGGAGTTTAAAGTATCTACTCTAATCTGGGCCTTTTGTGTAAGAATCTTGTTGGGAAGGAGCTCAAAACCTAAAAATAACTGTGGAGGTTTAAGTTAGACCTTTTCAGGAGCCACTTTTAATCCAAAATGAGCAAGCCTTTGTATCAATGTTTGGGTTAAATTTTGTAGTTCTGAGAGATTTGGTCCTGCCAAGAGAATATCATCCATATAATGAATGATATACAGACAAGGCCACTATTTTCTAAAGGGATCAACAACTTGTGCTACAAATCTTTGACACAAGGTGGGGCTAGTAGCCATGCCTTGAGGGAGAACTTTCCAGTGGTATCGTGGCATGGGGCCAATATGATTAGGAACGGGCAAACTAAATGCAAATCGTTCGCGGTCATCCGGATGGAGAGGAATGGAAAAAAAGCAATCCTTTAAATCAATCACTATTTCATGAAATTCTTTTGGAATAGCTACAGGAGTGGGGAGCCCAGGTTGGAGGGCTCCCATAGGCATCATTGTTTCATTTATCTTTCTTAAGTCTTGGAGGAGCCTCCACTTTCCCGAGTGTTTTTGTATCACAAAAATAGGAGGGTTCCACGGGGAGGTGGATGGCTCTATATGGCCAGCATCTAATTGTTCCTGCACTAGTTCTGAAGCTGCTTGCAGCTTAATTTTTGTTAAAGGCCACTGGTCCACCCAGACGGGTATGTTATTTTTCCAAGTTATTTTATCTGCCTGGGGTGCAAGAGGGCCAGTGGCCGCTAGGAAAAATTTGTCTCATTCCTGGCTTTATATCCCAAGCCCTATCTGTCATGTTTTTCAATAATCTGGACAGGTTCAGTAATTCCTTGACCTTGTTTTCCCAGTCCTTGGCCAGGCAAATATCCTAGTTTTAGCATTTGTTTTCCCACTATCTCATTTGGGCTGCACATTACAAGACTCATTTGAGATAAGATATCTCTTCCCCAAAAGTTTACTGGCAGGTTGGGAACTATAGAGGGCTGGACGATACCCGAGTTTCCTTCTGAGTCTGTCCATTCTAGCATGGCAGACCTTTGTAAGGTGTTATTAGATTGACCTATTCCTTTTAAGTGAGTTAGGGATTCTTGTAAGGGCCATTCAGTGGGCCAGTGGTGATTTGCTATGACCGTAGCATCTGCTCCTGTGTCTAGTAATCCACAGAAGGTCTTGCCATTTACTTTAAGTTTGAGCGTGGGTCTTTCTTTTGTGATGGCCTGAATCCAATATATATCTGTAGAGCCTGGTGTGGAGGAGCCTCGAGGAAGGCCTTGCGAGGCATAGTGGCCATGAAAAGAAGAGGAAATGCTTGAGTCACAGCTTGTCCTTTTAAAATAGTTATCAGACCTGACTCAGATTTAATCATGGCAAATATTTGTCCAGTGTAATCTTGGTCTACAAGGGTGGGATATACAAAAAGTCCTTTTTGAATAAGAGAGGCGCGGCCCAGTATTAAGTATATAGAGCCTGGGGGAGGGGGCCCAAAGGCCTTGGTGGCAATTGCCAGGGTGCCATCCTCAGGTGTTAATATTGAATCAGAGGTGGCACACAGGTCCAGTCCTGCACTACCTGGGGTGGCGCAGCAGAGGGATGATTTGTACCCACTGGCTGTGGCCCTTTGTTTGGTGAGTTAAAGGATTGGGGGCCTGAGGCTGGCCCCTTACCTAGTTTCCCGCCAGCGGTGGGAGGGGATTTCCTTGAATGTCACTAGTGGATCTACAAGTATTTGCCCAATGTCTTCCCTTTTTGCACCTGGGGCAAACGTATGGAAACCCAGGCTTTGAGGGAGTAGTCCCATTTGCAGTAGGCTGTTGAAAAGCCTCAGGGCACTCTCGGGCAAAATGTCCGGGTGATTTACACTTAAAGCAGGCACGACCTTGCTGTCCTCCTCCTTGCAAAGCTGCACCTATTGCCAGGTTAACCGATTTTGAGACTGAATAGGAAAGAGGGTCTACGTCTGTGCAAAGCCGAATAAAATCATCTAAGCTTTTATTTCTGGTTTTTCCATGAAGAGCGGCCTGGCACGCAGCATTAGCATTTTCAAAAGCCAGGTGTTTTATGAATTTACTATCAGTTTCCTCTGGCCCCATAATTCGTTCTGCGGCTTCCGTAAGCCGGGCAACGAAGTCACTATATGGCTCTTGATTTCCTTGTACAATTTTTGAAAGTGAGGTGGTAGAGGAACCTTTGCCAGGCAAGGGTCTCCAGGCCCTCAATGCAGCCTCTTTTACTTGAGAGAGTAGACCTGCTGAAAACCTGATCTGTTTGTCCTCAGATATATATTTGCCCTGTCCTGTGAGTTTATCTGTTGTCCACTTGCTTTCTTCCCTTTTGTTGGATCCCACATTTTGTTTGGCTAAGGACAGGCACCTATCCAGAAATTCAGCTTTCCAACGCAAAAAATCACCTCAGGTGAGGACAGCCTGGGATATAGTGTACCACTCTCCTGGAGTCAGGTGTCCACCCTGTGCCAGGGAATCTAGGAGTGCCATGGTAAAGGGTGCAGTAGGGCCATAAAGGTTTACTGCAGAGCTTAAGTCCTTCAAATGTCTAAATTTTATCCTCCTAAACCTGGGGCCACCAGTGAGGTGGGCTTGTGCAAGCGGTGGAGGGTTTCCAGGGCCTGGCTGGGGATCAGGTTGGTCCCCTTCATCAGAATCCTGGCTTTGATTTAGAAGTTCTTCCTCCTCGCCCTCCTCCCCTGGGGAGGTTGCCTCTTCATCCCAGGAGGTGTCCTGACCCTCCTTTTGTGATTTATGGCTTTGGCCTCTTGTGACTATGGGGAAAGGTTAATAGTGGCTTAGAAGCATTCTTAACTATGGAGGCGGATGAGTGATCTTTGTTTTTCTGGGTCTTTTTCTTTATGGGAGTGACAAGTGACGGTGTTAAAGCAAGCTGGGCCAAATTACTTTGTAAAGAGGAGAGTTCTCAAAGTAATGCAGCACGCTCCTTTTGGAGACTGAGGACCTTATTTAAATCTGAAACTTGTTTTTGAAGGTTTCGCTGAACAATCTGCAAGTCAGGAGTAGGTTCTGAAGAAGCTATTAAGGGGGCATAGAAGTAATAGCCAGAGCGCAAACTGGTGGACAATAGGGGGGCCATCTGGATTTCAGAGGAGGCCAGTCAGGATTATGGTATTGAGAGGCTTCTTCCTCTAGTTCTTCCCCTTTTGAAGGAGTAAGAGAATCACAATCCTCGTCTTTTGGATCCATGACAGGGAAAGAGAAAACTGATTTTTGTAGGTCTTTAAAACCTTTTTTTATCTTTTGTGTGGCTGATGGTCCTACGGATCCCTTTTTCTTTTCTACAATCGTATCTAAGTCTTTGAGGGATGGATATAGTTTGTTATGGGGAACCTCACAAGGGCTCGGAGGAGAGGGTTGTGGCTTTACTTTAGGGCGAGCCCCCAGGTCCGATAATGGCTTGTCAGAGGGAGGCAGAAGAATGACTGAATTATTAAAGGCTTCTAGTCCCTGTGAATGAAGGGTGATAAGGGAAGTGGAATGTGACAAGTGTTTTATATACTCTTCAGAAGAGGCAGCTATACCTGAAGAATTGGGGGACTGAAGAAGTTCATTAATAAGATTCCAATAACTAAATACCTGAATTGGGACCCGCTCTTGTCCTCTTGTTATGTAAAAGTCGTTAAGATCATCTTTAACCTTTTGCCATTTCTTAGGGTTTATAGAAGATGACTCTATAACGAACCATGAACAAACTTCACTCACGAAAATAAAAAAAAAAATTAATCAAATCTTTCTTTTTTACCTTTACCTCTCTCTCCCTGAGAGAAGTCTTGATATCCTTAACGAACAAGACTTCCCTCGACAAACCTTGACCCATCTTGGAACGAGGACTATCTCTTACCCAAGGAAAGCGTCTCCTGCAGGTCACAAGATCAGCCCGGAACCGATGAAGCCGAAGTCCTTTTTCGCTGTAGGCTCATACCACCGATGACCTCTACTGCCGTGCGCACGGCCTTTTGGGGTCCTCGTTCGATCTGGGGTCCGGGCCTCGAGCCCCACGTCTGGGCGCCACTCTGCCCCAACCCCCGGGGCTAGTAATTTGTGGGTCTTGAGGAGGACTATCCAAACCTGAAAGAGATGGGATGGGGAGAGAAAGACGGAGGCCAAGCAAATTGTCTAGGCTTCGTTTATTGAACGTTTTACAGGGGTTTTTAAAGGGCAGGGACAAAGAAGCAGTTGCAGTGGGGTGAACCTAAGGGCACAGAGTGAAATGATCTTGATACTTTGTGTGGTTCTTACGAGAGTGTCCTTTAATTGTCTAATTCATAATACTATGAAAGGTGCCAATTTCTCAAGCACTGAAGCAAGCAGAAGATCATTAATTTCTTAAGCACTGAGGCAAGCAGAACAAGGAACAAGGAAATTCCAGAGATGCCAACTTGCGGGCACCGAGCTCCACCTGTCAGCCTGCCTGAATGATTAGGGGGGGTGGTCTACTACACAATGAAATTGTGTATCTATGAAATTAGTGCTTCCATTCCTCCTGTCACTGTGTCAGAAATAAAGAAATTATTCATAACCTAAAATTTTTGGTTGGTTATGTAAAAGTCATGTGCCCATATATTAGTATCAGTTTAATCAAATTTAATATTTCCACTATTCAAGTGCCAGTAATAAGTTTAAGATGATATATGGCTAGAGAACATTAAAATTCATATTTCAATAACTCCATGTTTTTTAGATTGTGTATTCTCATTGATGGCAGAGCCCTGTACCTTCTTCACCACTATTTCTTTCATTTTCAGCTAAGATTCACCGAGAGTCACAAGAGACTGCCCTGACAGAGACTCATAAATGGTAAGACATCATTTTCCTTTAATGTAATATTTCTTCTCAAAATAGTCTTACGGGAGTTCTTATTTTATTTTATCTTTATTTTTATTTATTTTTCTGTATGAATTTATTTCTATATATTTCTATCTATGTACATTTCTATCTATAAATATTACTTTATTCATTCTATCTTTATTTTAACCCAAGAATCAGTTATTAAGTGTGGGTTTTTTTTCTTTTATTTTGTTTTGCTTTGTTTTTTGACTTTCAAGCATAAAATTGGAATCTAATATAAGAGTGTACTTTAGGTCCATGGTGAATTTCTGAAGTCAGTATGGCACGTAATTCTGTTGCATACTACATTGTAATGAACAGTTTCAACTCTTAACAAAGGAATTCACAAGTAAGGAAATACAAGGCTACATAAGATATGGAGAAACTGGATTTTGTTTTGTTTATACGTATTTTTTGCTACTATACAAAATAACAGGTCTTATGACACTTTTATAAATGTATATCATTGTATTTGCTTGTATTTGCTCCTCATATTCCTCTTCATTCGTTTTTATTTTATTTTGCTGGGTATAGCAATTTTGGTTGGCAATATTTTTACTTTATAAGCTTGAAATATACCATTCCGTGAATTCCTGGCTTTTAGGGTATGCGTTGAGCAGTATGAGGTTATTCTAATTTGAACTGGCATTTTCTTATTACAGCTTTTATTTTCTTTCTTTTACACTTCGAGCCTCTGGATTATAATGTGTCATGGAAGAGTTCGTCATCATGTCCGTTTGGGATCCTAAAACCTACTTATGATTGTATTTCCATTTCTTTACCCCAAACTTGGGGAATTTTCAGCTCTCATGTTACTGAATAGATTGTCAATGTCTTTGGTGTTTATCTCCGGTCTTACCTTTTATCCCTTTGTACATTTTGTTTCTTGATTATATCTCAGGGTTCTTGAAGTTCGATCATGGTCTCTGATTTTTGCTTGTTTGCTTGTTTGTTTCACTTTCCTGATGTTTGATGCCATATTTCCTGAAAATTTTTTTCCATCCTTGATGTTCTTTCTTCTGGTTGGATGAATCTATTTTGATGATGTTTTTCAGTGCGTTTTTTCTTTTAAGTCATAAAGTTTTTTTTTTATATTTCCATCATTTCTTTGTTTTTTATTGTTATTATTTTAAATCTGTTTCCTTGTTGATTTTCTTTTTGGCACTGTAAAATTTTCATCCCTACTTCTGGCTTTCTGTTTTTGCTTTTCTCTCCAAGTCTTGCATTGATCACATCTGATTTATCCACACACTTATTTGTGATTCTTTGAGGTCATAGGTCACTTTTACACATACAATTTTTAAGTCATTTTTATCCCTTCAATGTTTTAATTTAGTAGCTAAGGAATTACAATATTTCCGTTTTGCTTGCTTGTTTTTTTATGTTCGTGTTACATTTTCTGCCTCTCTTGGTTGCATATCTCTTCCAGTGTTACTTGAAGGATCGTTTTATTGGATAGCCTTCTCCTTGGGGACTGAGGTTCCAGTGGAGGAAAAGAAAGTTCGATGGCTTTAGAGGAGGCTTCTCTTTTTCTCCTCCTGCTGTGAAGCACAGACCTAGAGGCTTGGCTCACTTCTCTTCTTGCTTTTCTCTTTCTATCCTTAAGCATTTCTCAACTCTCCCTTCTCTTTCTTTTCAGATTCCCAAAGTTCTTCCTCTCTTTCTGCCTTTTGAATATCGTATATATATTTTTCTTACCCAAATTTTTCTTCTTTGCCCCAAACCTTGGCCTCAGCTTCTAATCCACCATCTTACTCAGAAGTTCTCAGGAACTTGTTTCAAAAATAAATGTTGTAAGGTTTAGAGAACTTCCATTTTTATATACAAAATAATTCCACAGAGGAAATCATGAGCTTCCTTAGTGACCTACACTTCCGGAATGAGGATTTGCATTCAGTGACATGGTTAGAAAAGTACCCCAGGAATCCCCATTTCTCAGTCTCCACTATTTCTTCCTCTCTGCTATTAGTCATTCACTTGGGGGGAAAGTTCTGAAAAACACTGAGTTAGAACCAAGAGAAAGGCAAGGAAAATATATCTACAGAAAGAGGAGAGAAAGGAGAGAGGAAGGATGAGAAGAAGAAATGGCATGGGGGTGTGTGAAATTAAGTGAAAGGGAGGGAGAGAGTGATTGAGAAAAGTGGTTAATATGCTTATAGAGACAAGGAAGTCTAAAATTAACCAGGCATATCCAGAGGAGCTGGTGTTGCAATCTTGAGTCTCAAAGCAGTCTGGAGACAGAATTCCTTCCTCCCAGGGCTCCTCAGCATAAGGGTTTCAACTGACTGGATGGGACCCAGCTATGTTGTAAAGGGAAATCTGCTTTCCTTAGGGTCTATTGATTGGAATATCAATCTAATGGAATATCAGTGGAACATCTCGAACCCACCTTCACAACAACTAGTGGTGTTTCACTCCAAAATTAAACATCATAAAAGTCCCAAGGAAATGCTACAACTAAGGATCACACTCTCAAGAGACTCTGATTAACTCTTGAGGAAAGAAATTTATTGAATAAATTCCTTGCCATCCCTTTATTAGGCAAATTCCTAATAGCATCTGAACAGATACCACACGTTTAGCAACTCTTGACTTGATATCAAATACTGTGGTAGGCAAACTGATAAAAGAATTGGCAATTTCTAAGGCAAAAGTTGAGTTTAAGACATAAATCATAACAAACACTAATTCATTAAGTTGGAAATGTTAATGACAAAATGTTTAGATAGTATTACAGCCGCTTTAATGTTTAGAAATTAAAGTAAGTAGTGGGTTATCTAAAATATTTGACACCCCCCAAAATGTCTTTCTACCATTTCCTCAGCAATACTGTTTATCTTGGGTAGCAATCAGTTGTAGCTCTGTGGAGAAAGACAGCATAACCCTTCAATGAGCCTTTGATTTTGAGCCAGACCTGCCACATACCATAGCTCTATACCTTAAACTAGTATTAAAACCATCAGGTAACAGTATTTACTTTGCTAAAGTGGATTAACTGACATAGTTACTGGTGGATGCTTTAGTACTTGGTAAGTGATCAATTGATATTAGCTGTTGTTTTATTGTTGTAGTATTATCATCAGAGATTTCTAAAGCATATGGTACTAGGGCTGAGGAGATGGGTCAGACACTGAGATGCCTGCTTCCCAAACATGACTGAGTTCAGCTCTCTAGCTCCCATCTAGAAAGCTGACCATGTCAGTGCACACCTGTTGTTCCAGTACTAGGAATGCAAAGACGGGAGGATCCCTAGGACTAGCACGCCAGCTTATTTTCCCAAATGGGTATCTTTCAGCTTCAATAAGAAACCCTGTTTTAGAAACTAGAGTGGAAAATTATAGAGAAAGATACCAAACATTAACCCCTGAGGTTCTATGTAAACACACAGATAGACACACAAACATATGCACACACATGCTTGCTTATGCACACATGCTAAGCTGGCGGTAGAAATAGACCAGGAAGACAGTGAGGGCTAGGGGCTGTGCACATCAGGTTCTGTTTGCCACAGTTATCACTCTTGGAGAAGGAAACGAATCACTGTCATCTTCCTGCTGCTCTGTCTAAGAGAACTGGCTGTATTTGAATAAGAACTGGGAGAATTCCAGTATTAAAAAATATGCAGGTCTTGGCAGAGAAAAACTCAGGAGCATTCTTGTATCCCATGATGTGGTATAACAAATGGTCAATCTATCAGAAGTTTAGCAGAAAGAATAAGATGTGGCAATATCCAAGATGGATCCTTCTGGGATCACAGTTGAGGCTGGAGGTTTAGAACCCTGTACATATTCTCCTGTGAACCTCAGTCCAGGATAGAAGAGAAATAAACATTTTCCAGTTCGTATTGGCATCCCTCACTGCATGTTGGAAGCCATATAACCTCTGGCTAACCTCTGGCTGAGCAATTCTGACTCAGAGAAACACCCAGGATACCATACTTAAAAATAAAATCTCACAATATTTACTCTCCACAAACTATGTGTGCCAGCATCAACTAAGATTTTGCTTCTGTAGGAACTGCATGTAAGCCAGAAGAAATGTTTCTTCCTAGTGTGCTGAGAATGCCACATGGTCCAGTTCGACTGGCTCTTCTCAGGCTTATAGGAGAATGTTCAGTATTCATCAGATTTTCAAGTTCAGGTTCCCCTTTGTAGCTGTGAAGCCTTAGTGGTGTTTTGTACCCTGCTACCTGCTACCCTCCATTAGCGGTTGCCATGATATGTTTACTGACCGTATACACATCATTAGAACTCAAATCCTTGGTCTTTTATGACACTTGTTGGTGTTCTTGACTTGGTTACCCACCATTGATGGGGTCATCTGAAACTAAACTAAAACATACACAGTACTCATTTCTTCTGTGTACTAGATATGTCAGTTCATTCAACAAGATCAATGAAAAGACGAGCCAAGAACTTGTGTTCATCTAGACCTACAGTGCCTCCTCTGCTTTCTATTTGTATCTTTATTCTTGTTATTGTCTTTCTTTTTTCTATTAGAATTTTCTTGCCTCATATAATAAGTCCAAACACCCTCCCCTCCTTCCACTCCTCCTAGCTTCCCCCATCTCCTCTCTCCCCCAGATTAATACCCCCCATGCTTCCATTTCGACCTCTACCTCTCCCCAAGAAAGAGAAGTCTTCCCAGGGTTACTGCTCAAATATGGCACAACAAGATGGCACAGGGCCAGGCATAATTCCCTACTTCACGGTTGGAATAGGTAACCCAGTAGGGAAGGATGAGTCTCAAGGGCAGTCAAGAGGCTCAGAGGCATAACCCTACTCCAGTCTGTATGAGTTCTGCAAGAGCACCAGACTAAGCAACCTCAAGATATATTTGGCAGACCCAGCAGTTTCCATGTCTGCTGCTGCAGGTTTGGTGAACCCCTAAGAGTGCTGGTCAGATGGTTCTGTGGGGCCTGTTCTTCTGGTGTTCTTGACCCTCTGCTCCCCACAATCCCTTCTCCACCTCTTCTGTGAGGCTTTTTGAGCTCTGTACATTATTTGGCCCTGGGCCTCTGCATCTGCTCACATCAGCTGCCGTAGGGAGCCTCTCTGATGAAGATGGAGCTAGGCACCAATCTATGAGTCGAACAGATTAATTTAGAAGTCCTCTCCTGGCTGTCCATATGCTACTTTCTGGCCTGTCCTAGAGTATCTGTCACAGGTTCCGTCCTTTGGCATGGGGTTCTGCCTTTCCATTTTCCTAGCCGATCTTGTAGGGAGGACAGGTTATAGGACAAAGTTTTTGTGGTTGTGTGTTGTTCCAATCCTACCATTGGAAGCCTTGCCTGATTATAGGAGATGTCCTATTTAGGCTCCCTATCCCAATTACTAGAGATTTTCTCTAGGGTCTCCTTTCTTGAATCCATTGAATTCAAACTGTTCTAGGTCTCCCATTCTGGCCATCTCTCCATATATTAGAGTCACCCCAAGACACCTTATGTTATTTGTGGCTATTGTGAAGGCTTTTGTTTCCCCAATTACTTTCTCAGGCCATTTGCTCTTTGTATATACGAGGGCTACTGAATTTTTTGAGTGGATCTTGTAGCCAGACACTTCACTGAAGCTGTTTATCAACTGTAGGGGTTCCCTGGTTGGGTTTTTTGGGGTCACTTATATATACTATCATATCATCTGATAAGGATACTTTGATTTCTTCCTTTCCAATTCATAACCCCTTGATCTCTTTCTGTAGATATGGAGAGAGGGGTCAACCTTTTCTTGTTCCTAATTTTACTAGAATTACCTTGAATTTCTCTCCATTTAATTCATTGGCTGTGAGCTTAATTTAAATTGCCTTTGTGTTTATGTATGGCCCTTGTATCCCCTATCTCTCCAATACTCTCATCCTGAAGGGTTTTGGATTTTGTCAAAACCTTTCTCTGCATCTAGTGAGATGATCATGTGGTTTTCCTCTTTCAATTTGTTTATATGGTAGATTACATTGACTGATTTTCATATGTTGAACCATCCCTGCATCTCTGGGATGAAGCCTATTTAACCATGGTGGATGATCTTTTTGACATGGTCTTGGATTTGGCTTGAGAGTATTTTATTGATTATTTTTGCATATATGTTCATGAGGAAAATGGGCCTGTAATTTTCTTTCTTTGTTTAATCTTTGTGTTCTTTGAATATCAGTGTGTCTATGGTCTTGTAGAATGAGTTTGGCAGTGTTGCTTCTGTTTTGTGAAATAATTTGAGGAGTTTTGGAGTTAACTGTTCTTTGAATGTCTGATAGAATTTTAAAGTAAAACCAACTGGTTCTGGGATTTTTTTGGTTGGGAGGTTTTGAATGACCTCTTGGATTTCCTCAGGGGTTATAAGTCTGTTTAAATTGTTTATCAGTTCTTGATTCAACTTTGGTAGCTTGTGTCTATCAAGAAAAATATTCATTTCTTTTAGATTTTCTAATTTTGTGGAGTATAGGTTTTTTTTAAGTATGATCTAATGATTCTTTGAATTCCCTTGATGCCTGGGCTTTTTCATTTCTGATTTTGCTGTTTTGATCTGATAAGATGCAGGGGGTTACGTCAAGTTTCTTTTAACTATTAAGGCTTGGTTTGTGACCAAGAATATGGCCAATTTTCAAGAAGGTTCTTTGAAATGGTGACAAAAAGTTATATTACTTTTTGTGTGAGTGAAATGTTCTATAAATATCCTTTAGGTACATTTTGTTTTTAATATCTGTTAGTGCACAAGTATTTCTCCAATAAGCTTTGCTTCAGATGAAGCGAATGAAGTCTGTTGGTGAGAGAGGGTTCTTGAAATCATCTACTATCAGTGTGTGAAGATCAGTGTGTGGTCTTTGCTTTAGTAATGTTTCTTTTACAAATGTGGGAGCCTTTGTGCTATGAGCATCAATGTTAAAAAATGAAATGTCATCTTGGTGAATTTTTCCTTTCACGCATATGAAGTGTCCTTCCCTAACTCTTTTGATTAATTTAGGTGTGAAGTCTACTTTTTGGGATATTAGAATGGCTATACCAGCTTGTTTTTTAGGTCAGCTTGCTTGGTAAATCTTTTTCCAACCTCTTACTCTGAGGTAATGTTTATCTTTGAGGTTGAGGTATGTTACTTGTATGTAGCAGAAGGATGCGGCACGTTTTCACATTCATTCTGTTTGTCTGTCTTTTTATTGTGGAACTCAGACTATTAATGTTGAAGGATATCAGTGGCCAACGATTATTAGATTTTGTTATCTTGTAGTTCTTGTTAGTTGTGTGTGTGTGAGTGTGTGTGTGTGTGTGTGTGTGTGTGTGTGTGTCTGTGTGTCTATTCTATTGATTATAGTGATGTGAGATTATTTATTTCCTGTGTTTTCCTGATTACAGTTTACCTTCTTGGGTTGGACTTTTCCTTTTAGTACCTTCTGTATGGCAGGATTTGTAGATAGATATTGTTTGAATTTGGATGTATCATGAAATATTTTGCTTTTTCCACCTATGGTAATTGAGGGTTTTTCTGGGTATAGTAGTCTGTATTACTTCGGCCCTGGCGATTCTGGCTTTTAAGGTCTCCATTGAGAAGTCCAGTGTAATTTTTCATAGTTTGCCTTTGTATGTTTCATGTTGTTTTTCTCTTGTAGCTTTTAGTATTCTTTCTTGGTTCTGTATGTTTAGTGTTTTGATTACTATGTGGAGAGGGGACTTTATTTTATGGTTCAATCAATTCAGTTTTTTATAAGCTTCTTTTACCTTTAGAAGCAAATCCTTCTTTAGGTTTGGAAATTTTCCTTCAATGATTTTGTTGAAAGTATTTCCTGGGTCTTTGAGCTGGGAATCTTCTCCTTCCTCTATTCCTATTATTATTAGGTTTGGTCTTTTCATAATGTCCAAAGTTTCCTGAGTGCTTTGTGTCAGTAATTTTTTTAGAATTGATATTTTCCTTTACTGATGTATCCATTTCACATATATTCTCTTTAATGCCTAAGATTCAGTCTTCCGTCTCTTAAATTCTGTTGCTGTAGCTTGCCTCTGTACTTCCTGATCATGTTTCTAGATTTTTTGTTTCCCATATTTGCTTATGTTTTCATTTTGGCTTCTATTTCCATTTTCATGTCTTCGACAGTTTTGTTCGTTCCATTCCATCACTTGTTTGCATGTTCTTGGATTACTTTCAGGGATTTATCCATTTCTTCTAATGGTTTGTTTATCTTTTCCTATGTTTCTTTTATGAATTTACTCAGTCCTCCAATTGGTTCTTTTTCTTTTCATATATTTCTTTGAGAGATTTATTAATTTCCTCTTGAAGGACCTCTGTTATCTTCATAAAGTTCGTTGTAAGGTCTTTTTCTTCTCCTTCACCTGTGTCAGTGTTTAGGGGCTTTTGGAGAAGGATAGTTGGGCTCTAGTTGTGCCATACTGCCCTGACGTTAATCCTGTTCTTGCAATGGCATTTTGGCATTTGGACTTTGGGTAATTCTATGTTTAGGTTCCAAATTCCCAAGTTTTTCTTTTGTAGGATGAGGGTATTGTTCCTCTGTTTGTTTTTTCTTTCTGATCTTCTGTTCTATGTGGCCCCTTGTCAAGCAGGGAGTCTCTCTCTGCTCAGACTGGGGGCTGAGATACAGAGCTTGCAGTCTTCCTACCTGTTCTTCTGACTGGTTATCTTGTATCCTTCTGGTGTAGGGGATGCCTGGTCTAGTTGATGTTTAGGTCTCAGGTGAGTTGCAGTGGTGGATAGGCTTGACCCTGGTGGCGGGAAGATGGGCTTCAGTTTTATCAGGGACCGTTTGTTCTAGTGGGAAGGTTGAGGAAGCAGGTTGGTTTCCAACCTGTTCTACTGACTGCCTTTCTGCTCTCTAGTGTGGGAGATGTCTGCCAAAGATGATATGTGGGAATCTTAAGGGTGGAGCGGGGAAGGGTGGGAGGGAGGAGAGGTGCGGAGATGGCCAATGATTGAGGATTGGGGTGATGAATGAGAGGTGAGATGTTTTCTGGTGGAAGTGTTGAGCAAGCAGTCTACCTATCTTTTCTTCTGGTGGCTAGCTAGTCACCAGAATTTGCACCAGGATCTGGTGTAGAAGATGCCTGTCTGAGTGGAGCAAACCAATTCTACCTGATCTGTTTGTGTAAGTATTCACAAACTTGGTCTTCATTCCCTAGGCTTCCATCAGCTCTCTGACCTTGAGACCGAAAATACACTGGGACATTTCATTTCTGTGAATATATTAAAAACCTCTTAGTCAAAGGAATTTTCTGACTAAGTCCTGGTTTGTTTGTTTTTGCTTTTTCTTTAAATCTGGGTGATACAGTTAATTCTTAGTGAGATTTAGCTTACGTTTTGTGAGCAACTTTGTGATAGCCTGGTGACAAGTTTGAGTTTAGAAATGACTATCATTTATAAGTAATAAGAATTACTGAGTCAGGCTTCAGCTGTCTGAAGAATCAAAGCATACATATCACTGAACAGGCTTCCTTTGTGAAAAGAGAAGTCTTAAAAGTTATGAAACACCATACCATACCACATGCTGTCAGTCTTCTGGGAGAGCACCCAGGATTGTGTGGTGGACAGAGCCTTGCTGTTTCCTCAGAGCCAAGCTCTGTCCCTTCAGGAGTGTGGCAGACGAACCACATGCAGTGACTGAAACACTCCATCTGCCCCTTGAGGCCCCAGCAATGGAGGGCCTTGTTCTTTGTGATGCACAAAGCTTCATTGAGCGAGGCTGGTGAGAGGAACTTAGAGAAATGTATCCATGTGAAATGCTTGCTAAAGTAAATGCATATGTGTACATACTCATCTATGCACACAACCACAGACATCCAGGCACACAAACCTTCACACACACACACACACACACACACACACACATATACACACAAACACTGACTTGCAAGTGTGGACACACATAGAAATGCAGTAAAAAATATATTACTTTCACACATGCATATACATGCCATGCACACATGCATACAGGTACACATACTCACAGACAGGCGGATATGTATACACATACCATACACTGTCACATACACACATATATACAAGCACACACATAGGCATACAATGTACACATATATACATAAACACATGCAGGAGCACAATGTGGGATTGCTTTGAAAGAAAAAATTACTGCCCTTGTGGTATATCTTTTTTTACAAAATATCATCTACAATGAATAAACTATTATCAAGAAAATCTTAATTATTGTCTATGTACGATACTTCAGTATTTTACAGTTTTATTGTTTTATAACTAGATAAAATATATTCTCAAAAGAGAATATATTAAAAATAGTTTTAATATTCCATTTGTTATCATGATAGTGACATGTACTAACTCTGTTTATTCATGCATTTTACTATTAATCTGCAAGTGGGACCTTGAGTTCCTATTTATGTATTCTTATTTCAGCCTCTACTCTCATTTATTTCTAATGAGCATACAGCACTGTCTTCAGTTGTGGAAATGGATTGGCAAACAAAATATGTCTTTCTTTTCCCACAAAATGGCTTAGTATGGTGTATGTACTTGTACACACAGGTACACATGTACCCAGGCAGTGAATATAGACATTCAGGGTTTTACTAATAAATGTCCTTTTATTTAAGTTTAAAGAGTGAAGAAATGGGGGCTGTAGAATAAATGATCCACACTCTGAAATCTTTACTGCTTCAAGAAATTATGGCTAAGTTCTACTTGTTTTCTTTGGATTTATTCTATTTCTTTAAATTCATGGTCAAGAACCATATCTAGGAACCATATCTAACTTTGAAATAGACAAAGTACAGGTTATAGAAATGATGTTCATGCCCATCACCAGAAGCTTTACTGTCACTGAGTTTATTTCTAGCTTTATTAAAATTGGTTAAAGAGAGTAAAAAGTAAAATATAAACCATATTTAAACTGTTATGTTAAGTAACTAACTTTTTTGTGTTCTATTATCTGGGTAACATTCTGGGAAAAGGATGCCAAAGAGCAAAAGGTATAATGCCTGATACACATGCACACAGAATTAGTGACACATTCCTCTGGGCTTTTGTGTACACTTTAAACGTTTCTGTTGAGTTGTATTTTATAATAGGATATTTTATACATAACATATATGTTATGTTACGTATAGTATACATAATATATATATATGTGCATATGTATGCATACGTGTATATATATAAGTTTATATAAAATTTTACACACACTGTTTTTAACATCTTTATTTTTTCTTTACATTTACTTTCCGTGAAAGAGAGAAAAGGAGAACATGTCTAGAGCATATCTGTAGGTGCACAAGTGCCACATACCCATTTGGAAGTCAAAGGACATCTTGTGGGACTTGGTTCTCATCTTCTGCCATGTGGTTCCTGGGACTAAAACTCAAGTTGTTAGGCTTGGCAATAAACACCTTGCCCACTGAGCTCTCTTGGCGAGCTCCTCAAACCATCTTTAAAGTGTATCCGTATAGATATTTCTTTCCTCAGAGTACTAAAAATAAAGATTAACTGTAACCAATCAATGTTCTTTCCTCTCTTCCTTGTGATCAAGATTGACACCAGTCTTTATGTGCATTAGTCCTGTGCTTTGCTCTAGCAACCCATCAGTACCTCTAGCCAATCTTGTCATCATTGGACAGTAAAGAATTTGTTAAGTAAAGAAACAACTGAAGTTTTCAGGATTGGAATATGGGCAGGTGTGCTATGACATGCTGTATTCTGGATCTGATATGGCCTGACCATCAGTCCTGATCACAGAAACTGTGGCTACGTGTATGAGCTCTGCACATATAAAAGAGTATGAAAGTAAGTAAGAGATAAGCTGTAAAGGGGAGAGTGAGTAGGAGTGAAGGCGATAAAGAGATTAAGTGGGTGAGTATGATTTTCATATATTGTATACGCATATGAAATTGTCACGGAATTTAAAAGGGGGAAGTGATTAATTATCTCAGTGTAATTGAAGTAATAAACCAATGCCTTTTAGCACTGTTTGTGATGAAGCTTTGACTATGTAGCTTGTAGTTTGCTTAAACTACCTCGTAGAGTCTTTGAAAATTAATATTAAAAATTACAGGATTTTGCTATTTAGCCCAGGCTAGTCTTAAACTCTTGAGCCTCCTGCCTAACAGATCTGAGTACTGAGATAGTAGATGTGTTCCACCATGCCCCAACTTCTCTGTCTATCTCCATCTGTATCTGTCTCTCTGTGTCTGTCTCTCTGTCTTTCTCTCTCTGTTTCTTTCTCTCTCTCTCTTAGAGAATAGATTCTCTCTCCGTTCTTATGTTTTTTAAATATAAACAAAGGCACTAGAAATAACCAGTGATCAAAAGCAAGCAATAGCAAGGAAAGAAAGCACTTTTTAAATAGTATTTTAATTCACACATTTTAAAACTAAGTACTATTTCTGCATGTAATTTTGATAGAGTGATACTTTACCAAAGCCAAGATTGCATAATAAATGAGTTGAATTGGAAATACAATCTGTCACACAAAAGAAAGACAAAACAAAAGAAGGCAGGAGAAAGGCGATTGTTAGTTCCAAAGGTTTCATATGGTATATAACTGTTCATTCTTCATGGGAGAGAAAATATTTAATCAATCCTGATTGATGCACAGATACTTTATCATGTTTAGTGACTTTTAGAGTGTCAGTTTGTAAAGTGTTTATCCAATGAATGGACTTCTGGCACAAGGATAAAATGAAAAGTGAAATGTTTAGTTCCTATTTGGCATATTTTCCAGAATCTTTCTGAGTAACTATCCAGAGATGGATAAAGAGACTACAGGTCTTTTATAACTGCTGATGCTAGCAGACCATGCAGTTTCCAGACTGGTATTAAAACTGAAGTGACATGGAATGTCTTTGCAGAACCCCCAAACAATGACATCATTCTCTTAGGAATATTGAAAAAGTCAAGCAAAGTTGGAGTTCATTACTTCCCAATTTGGATTTTTTTAGTGAACTACTTCAGATCATGCCAGGAGATTTAGAGTCTAGAGACCCAGAGGAGCAAGATTAAGGCCTTCTGGAGAGACGGAAGGCATGTCTATATACTGCCTTTTACCTTCAGCGCATGTGGTTCCTTTGTGGCTCAGCACTTTACAGAAATAGATTTTGTTCTGTGGCAGCATCATTTCATCTTGTATAGACATCTATTGACCTTTTATCATTGGGAGAACCTTGGATCCTTCTGATGGTTCTGTGGCCTTTGAGGCAGGGGGAATGAAAATGAAATGTTCTTGCTTTCTGCATTTATGGGTTCTAAAGAAAAATATTTCAGGACTCCCTGCTTCTTAGAATGTTACTGTGTTTCCCCCCAGTTGCTGATAAAAATTATAGGGGAAAACTCATTAAGGATTTTCTGCCCTTTTATGGGTTTACTGTAAGAAATGCCCTGTTATACAGAGTCGAGTTCTTTCATGCTCCAATTTTTAAAAGTATTGGAGACCTAGAATAAATGATCTCTGAAAGATCCCACATTGATTAAAGTTTAGAACTCCCAAGCATGTTCCTCCTAAAAACAAGGAAATAAGTTACCAAATCATTGTGCTTTTACTGGCGATTCTAACCACTGTGCTTTTGAAGTACATGTGATTAGCGGTAGTAAGTGGCCAATATGGCAACAAAGAAGGGGAATACAATCTTCCAAGTTTCATACTTTAAGAAATAGATGGTAGAATTAGAAGGGTAGATATTAATAACTGAAGTTGCCATGTGTGTATAAGCATAGCAGCATAGTCCATTAGATGCAGAACTTGAGAAGTCTTGCTTGAAGCATGGTAGATACTTCAGGCAAAGAGAGCCAGGGAAATAAAAACAGTCCAAGAAAATAGTCTAAGATTACTCTAGATTTATATTTTTGCAGCAGGAAAGCATGAAGCATAAATAAAATATCACAATTGTCGATGATTTTGTCTAGGTAGACATTTCACCAGAGAAGTTAGAATATTGTTTAAAAGGATGTAATTCAAACGACTCTACCTTTGGTTATAAGAGATAAAGAACCATGTTCAGTTAAGTCATACCTACAGAAATTACTAGAGGCTTACAGATTACAAGGTAAAGATAGGAAGCCTCACAATAGGTGGAACCCAGGCTCTCTTGTAACACCAATGTCCCCACCATGGCAAGATGTGTGTTCTTTGGAGTTAAGTTCAAATTCTGGGGTGCACTTTTGAGTTCAAATCCTAGGTTTTACCTTTGAAATTTCACAATCAGGGAAAGTTAGTAAAAGCCTGACTCCCCGTCTTTTCATTTCATTGGAGTGCTACTTGGCATGTAGTAATAGTGGATTACCACTGATGATTGAAGTCTATGGTTCCTCTCTGAATTTTATTGTAAAGTGCTGAATGGATGACATGAGTTCCTGAAGAATTGTAGCGACACCAGCCTGGGCAATGCGAGGCAAAGTCATGATGAAGAAAAGGGGAAAAAAATGATGTGCCAACTTTTGTGGAGAGAGATGGAGTTGAATGAAGAGTCATTAGAACAGTAAGACCTATGGTACACCATCTTGAAAAGAGATCATTTGAACAAAAAACAAACCAACCAACCAAACAAACAACCAAAAAACGATGAGTGACCTCATATAACCTGAATTCTATTTTGACTGTTAGAACTTTTACATCATAAGAGCCTAACATCATCTCGTTTCCACCTCCCATTGCATGAATGTTTATTCAACAGGTAGCATGAAGGCATTGATTGACATGCTCACTGTTTGGAGGAAAATGTAGTTGTAGTCTTTGACCAATAGCCGTTATGGCTATGTTCACCTTGCAGACTTGAAATAAGAGTGA
Organism: Cricetomys ansorgei; assembly: GCA_026225945.1. Lineage (NCBI taxonomy): Eukaryota > Metazoa > Chordata > Mammalia > Rodentia > Nesomyidae > Cricetomys > Cricetomys ansorgei. The sequence goes on along the minus strand of JAMJFZ010001760.1, from coordinate 24,436 downwards.
GGGGAGCAAATTACCAATTATTCCATCATTTGTTAGGATAGACACCCAAAGAAAAGATGGCAATGACTCCTTGCTGCATGGGGCGCTCATTCATCTCTCATTGTTCAGTTTCCTTCAATTGTTGTGCGAATTCAATATGATCATGTGGAGACTGTATTTAACACAACAACAAAACATGCAGTAAGTGTTCTGTCAACACAGATTTCCCGCTCAAACACCATGCATTTTTCTCCATTTCAAATTGCAATTTCCTATGTGAAAGGGAGGTCAGGTTCCCTTTCATGGTCACAGTTTCCTAAGGAGAAACATTGGCATGTTTGCAGTAAACATATGTTTTAAGCCTCTGGTAATACTGTGGCATGGAAATTTTCATCTGTACTGATTTTTGAAAGGGAAGGGTTATTACTGACACATGAAACCCTAGATTAGTGTGAATGGATGCAAATTTTGCAAGCTACATCCAGAAGATTGCTAAACCCTAATGTATATTATTCAACTCAACAAAAGAGTTCCCCAAATGAGTGGGAGTATTTTTACAGTGTTATGATAATATAAACTTTCAAAATAATCTTTAAAGTCCTTTTCATTTGTCTTTGGCTCTAGTCCCCATGTTGGTAGCAGAACTGGGAGATGGAGTACATGACTGGGTCAGAATCACTCACTGTGATGGTACTATAAGTTAAAGACCTTTGGAATATTTAACATGATGTTTAGAATTTGTCTGAGAAACACATGAGAATGTTGGCAAGAAGATCATGGCTTATTCCAAGTCAAGACCTCCAGAAGAAATGTGGGATGAACAAGGCAATGCAAATGACTGAGATAAGAAAACAATTTCTTTAAATCCTAGAAGAAAGGATAAAGTGATGAACTGTTTTCAGGTACTACTTACCTTCTTTTTTTTTTTTTTTTTTTTAGCAAGTGCTGCAGACGAACATAAGGCTCAGTGCTGCTCCCATGTTCTGTTTCATTGCTTGAAATTAGTCATCGGTCTTTTGAGGCTGATTTTAATTTGCTTATTCAGTGATAATGGAGCAGGCATGAATTGATATTAGAAATATAGGTTCTTTTGTATTTATGATGTTGAGAATACCAAATATAGATCAAGGAAAAATAGGAACTGAAAGCCCGTGAGACAGCTCATCAGGCAAAGGTGCTTGGTGCCAAGCCTGGTGACTTGTTTATAAACTCATACAACTTAGCTGTAGTTGTTCTCCTAAATAAATATATGTCATATGTTGCTAGCTGGACAAATCAATATTCTAAAATCTCTTATTTTATTTCAAATATGTGTTTTGTGAAGCCTGGCTTGGTGATAAACCTGCATGTATTCCCAGAATTTGAGAAACAGAGGCAGGAGGATTTGGAGCTCAAGACCGTTCTTGTGTATCACATGAGAGGCCAACTTGAGCAACAGGAGACTGGGTCTTTTTAAAAAGAATGGTGGAAGGAAACAAATACAAGATTTTGTAAACCGCTACTTAAGTAGCTAGCTTTCCACTCAGATGTGAGCTCATTCAATTTTAACCTCATTTAAAAACAGTCTATAAAATAGATATTTGTATATCACATTATACGCTTTCATAAGCTTTTTAAGGTGTGTATCTTAGGTGTGTGTTTCTGAGCACCTGTAATCCCAGCACGTAAGAAGGAAGATGCAAAGAGTACTGAGATAAAGACCATCCCGGGCTATAAAGCAAAACCCTGTCTCAAATTGCCTCAAAACATTTTCCTTTCACACTATCCCAAGACACGTGAAATTCTTGTTTTGTTTCCCAGATCAATCAAACCCAAGTATTTGAGCATACTAGGCAAACTTTTCTCGAGAGGACAGGCATTCAGCATTGTAACATTTATACAAGCCCATGACATATTGTACATTGTATGTTATTAATAGACCTGCCAAGTAATAAAGGAAACATGTAGTGAGATGTTCAGATAGTGTCTACTGGTTTCCCAAAAATGCAACAGCTAAATGTCATATTGGGTCAATGGTGGTGTGTTTTCATAAGCTACTATGGAGACAGAATCACAATATATTCAGAGCATGAGGGAATATATATCTACACAATTTTTACCAAAAAAATTGTCTAAAATGTTAGTATCCATAAATAATTACCCACCTTAATGCCACTGTGATACTACATTTGAGTGAAAATTTAATATTAGTGTCCATACTTGATAACTAAAGTAAGGTATGGTGCTTACTATTGAGTGCTGAATGAATTTAGTCATAAAGGGATGGATTGGGCCAGAAAGATGGTTTAATAAGCACTTGACACAAGTATGAAGACTGATATTTAGAAATCACATGTGTATGCACATGAACAAACACCTATGGACATGCATATAAACTATACATTCCTCCACATGCAAAACAAAAAAACTAAATAAATAAAATTGATGGAAATCCTGTCTCCCAAGTGATAATACACAAATCAGGATATTCTGATTTATTATTAGCTATTAAAGAAAAATAGATGTTAAAAAGATAATGACATTTTTTTCCTTTGGTATTCCTTGAGTCCATTCTAAAACAAAGATAACTCAAGTCCCACATCAGAAACAAAGGTACTCCAGGTAGCTTTGTTTTAATTTCTCCTTAAATAAATTTAAAAACCTGGAAGACATCGACAAGCAATGACAGCAGGAAAACCAAGATATCTTGAAATCATCGGAGAGTGGTTTTCAGATCTTACCAGCAAAGTTACTGTCAGTAGAATGAAGTCACGCTAAATGTTCAAGTGAGTTTCTGGATTTTTATCTCAGTCCACCAGCCATTTAAACTCCAAAATTATGAAGAAAATAAACCTTGAAATCAAAAGTAACTGAGTTGATATAGTGGCCGTACTTAGAATGGGAATGAATCTTCTCAGCTTCCTAGTCGCAGATGGTTGGTGTTTGTTTCTATTTTGGTAGTTTATTTTGAGGTGATTCATTGTCTTTTGGTCTTCTGAGTACCACTGCAGAGGAAACAATCATCGAATCAGTTCAAGCTTTTCCAAGCTTGTTGTTATCCGTTTATTTCCTCATTTGAATGCTGCCTCCCTAATTCATTTCACTTTTTATTGTTTTTTATTACATAGCTTCCACCTTCACTCAGGCAAGGAACTCTAATGAACCTCAGTGGGCCACACACAAAGAGACATTAAAGTAAACTTGCTGAGGAGAAGGCTTCAGTGGAGAGGGAGGAGAATGGCAGAGGGGGACAAGAGGCAGAAATGGCTTACGTCCACTGTATAAATGTGTGAAATGGTCAAGTAAGTTTTTTTTTTTATTTTTTAACTGTAGATATGGACAAAAGAGGATAACTCCATAGAATAGGCATGCAGCAGACCAGCAGCAGCCTCCAGCCTGGCCTTCCCAGCCCTCCCTGCTGTTTCTGTGATGCCAGTTCCTTGTTATCCTTCAGCATTGTCTGCTACTTAGGATGATAGTAGATGTGGCTGGCTTTCCCTTTCTTAGCTTGTTTCTAGAAAGACTGCCAGCATTCTTCCTCTCGACAGTCCCCCATGTCACATGCATTTTGTTTTGTTTTTTCTCTTAGAGACACTTAGGTTCTTTTTTGTCTGGTGTGAAATTACATCCTAGGGCCCAAGTGTCTTCCCAAAGACACAACCATTGGTTTTAGTACAAGAAGACATTGTGCAGTTACATCAAAATTTATTTTATTTGTATTTGGCCTTTTTTGAGTCATTGAGTCAGAAACTGTATTGTAGTTGGCTGAAGGAAATCAAGGCGTAGAAATTCTGATGCTGAGCTACTTTTTATAAGATGGTTTGAGAAGGAAAAAAAGGAGACAGCATGTTCTGTTTCTAAAATCACATTTGGTTGGATTACCTAGGAGGACAAGCCTACAAGCACACTGGAGGGCTTATATTAGGATAATCTGTGGTCATGCTTGTGAAGGTAACTGAGATGTGCAGACCTACACTAGCACTGGTCCCTGCTTGGGTCTTTAACTGTAGACTAACTGAGCATGAGAATTCTTCATTGTCTGCTTCCTGATAGTGAGTGCTACCTGACCAGTTGCCTCACCCTCCACGCACAGAGCGAGCATCTCCATCATGAGGGACTAGACCCTTGAAGCAGGACCCAGAATAACTCCTTCTCCTGTAAACTGATCTTTACCAAGACATGTTACCAATGTAACAGGAAAAGTAACTGAAGCAAGCCATGTATTTTCATCACCCCTTCCCATAGTCATCTCTTGTACCCTTCCATACCTGCTGACCCCTTTCCTCTTAGTTGGCACATTTCTAGTGGGAGAAGGACATGTTTTCCTAGGTGAAAAATGGGAAAACTATCAGAGTTCTGCATCAATGGCTTCTGTGACCTTACAGTTCCATCTCCTTGGTGTCTTAGACTTTTTATATTTGTTACTTTTAGGAAATAGTCTTAGAGACATGAGCTAGAAGTAAAATAATTTCCACTGCTGTTACAAACCACTTTTATCTATTCTAAAATATTAGGATGTTGAAGAATCCAGTTAGTCTGCAAATAGTTCTGTTTAGTGCTTGCTTTTCAGCTTAACAGCTCTTGTGAGACGCCTTGCTAGCTCTTATGAGGAAGGTATTTCTCTGTTTGGCAGGGCTGTGTAGCTTTCTGTGTGCCAGGAATATCTTACAATTACTGTTGGGCTAGTGGAGTGAAGATTTCTCCAAGCACTGAAAGTACATTTACAAATGCCAAAACTTACTGGAGTGTTATTATTTTCCTTCTGTGGCCTCTAAGCTCTGAACTGGCTCTGGAGAGGAATTTGTGTTCTGAAAGACTTAGTCTTGATGAGTCCTATTATCTGTGAAAGGAGTTGTGTCACATGTTTCAAAATTTTAATGTACCTTCTATACTAGTTGTATTGGATCCAAAAGGAGGGCTGGGAGGGCTTTGGAGACCTGAGTCAATTAGGTCTCGCAACTTCTATTGAGTGGGTTGGATCATTTTTTCAGTGCCTATGTTGCAGGTGAGGAAATGGAGAAAGAGAATTTCACTCCTGACAAATGATTTCTCCAGTATTGGAGTGAAGGGGTGCCCTGCCAGGAACTGAATCCTGGCTTTCTGAAAAGGTAATGTAAAGTGAGCAATAGTCCATTGTCCAATTCTGGGATTTGATTATGAAATTTTCAACACTAATGAGTGAATTATGGATATTTGTAGAGGTGTTTTACTATTATTTCTGGCAGGTAATGATCTGTCCCTTCTCATGACTTTGTTCATCCCACCCTCCAGTAACCACGTGACAATAAAAGAAATTATGTATGACACCTTTATAAATTGTATGATAACATATCAACAGGCAATATTTACCTTGATCCTTTTTGCAAATGTAATTATCATCGTGACCTTTGTCTCCATGAAATTCCAAGGGACAAAAGTAACAGGACAATATTTGCAAGCTCACAGTAGTCTATTGTTTGGGTCTATATGGCTTAGGAGCTAATGTAAGGAAAATGTTGTAATGTAATGAAAGTTTTTCTGAGCTGGTTCTAACCAGGATCTTTTGAATGCTAAGCACTTACTATAACATACTCATATAAATCTATCTCTATCCCAAGCCCTGCAGCAGTGAAGAATTTTCAGACAAATGGTGCATTTGGTGTGTATTAGAACCTGACCATTTCTCTATCTTCTGTGGACTTTTACCCTAAAACAAAAGTGTACCATTAGGAAATATCATGATTTCCCTAAGAAGCAGAAAGCACCCATGTATCATAACAATACATAGAGAGCACTGCCCAGAAAGTTCCCTATTCTGAAAAAGTAGTGACTAGATAGTAGTTATTTTAGTACTGAAGTTACTTGCTGATATCAGACATTTATCTTATTTGTATTATGACGCAAGCTGTATCAAATGACTGTAGCCTCACCTACATGTTTATGAAGTAGATGCTTGAGTATTGTAATCTAGGGAAACCTCAGAGCAGGACATACCTGATCAAAAAACAAAAACAAAAACAAAAACAAAAACAAAAACATTTGTTTAGCTGTGGGCTGGATACTTGCAAAGCTATGAACTGGGTAGTCAGTCAGGAATTAGTGTGGACCGGATGGCTACTATATGACCACAGGTTGCCACAACTCCAGGTTGCCACAGCTTTGCGAGATACCTTATTCTGGACACAACTTTCCCTAAACTACTCTTTCTGGATGGCTTCTCCAGCCTCCTCAACCTCTGTGCTCCCTCTGCTTTAGACAGAGTTTTTTTTCAAGTTCCAAATTGAAACATTAAGTCCTAGGAGAAAAAAGCCCCACTGTCCTTTGCCTCTTCAAACAGACATGTCTCTGCATACCATATCTATGTTTCAACTCCTGTTGTGTTAAAATGCCCTGACCAAAGCAGCTTGGGGGAGAGTGGGTTGATTTAGAACACAATTATAGTTTATTAACCCATCTTGGTAGTGAAGTAACAGTGGGAAGGCCTCGAAAGAACTGCCATATTGCATTCGTAGTCAAGATCATAAGGTAATGAATGGCAGAAGGTAATAAATGAATGTACACATGCATGGTCATGCACAGCTAGCCTTCTCCACTCTCACAAGTTCAGGATTCTCTGCCTAGGGAATTCTCTGCCATCCTCCATGGACAACTCTTCTCACTTCAACTAAAGTATTAAAGGGAGTCCTCCACAGATATTCCCAAATGCCAACATGATCTAGGTAATCCCTCATAGACATTGTCTTCCCAATGTGATTCTAGATTGGGTCATGTTGACAATCAACCGTCACAGATATAAGTTGCCTCCGGAGAGTCTAGTTGCCTCCTGATTTTTACTTCCCCATATAGTCCCTACCATGTTTCCGATATCATACCAGAAAATAAGTACTTAACAGGCAAAGAAGAGAAAGCAGCCTTCTGTCTAACACATATCCTTGGTACTTTTTAAAAAATCCTTTAGTACCCTCCCTTTGATGTAGGTGTGTATCTCTGTGTATTCTGATGTTATAGCCATTTTTCATCAAAATTTGTCTACTTTACTGAATTGATCATTTCAAAGAGTCAGATATTTGGAGTCATGGAATGTTCCTTAATTATATTTCATATATATATATATATATATATATATATATATATATATGATTAATTGCTGTGTAATTCACATATTTCTACTCTGTAGTATTCTTTTCATTCCATGACCTGTGAAAATATTTTGTTATATTTATCAGTTGCATGAGGAAAAAGTTTACTTTCAACTTTTGTAAATATGTTTATAGCTGTTACTTTTAGTTCTACTTTTCAGAACTGGTAGGATTGCTCAATTGGTAAATTCCTGTTATCAAGCCTGACAACGTGAGTCCAATCTCAGACCTGTATGATGAAAGGAAAGGATCAACTGCCAAAAGTTGTCCTTTGACATCTACATACTCAGCCTGTCATAAATGCATGCACATTCATATACATACAGAGTTGTACAGCATTGTTCTCTTAGCTAAATACCTGCCATAATTATGGGATCAGCTGTGCTTTGTTGTGGGAGTCCATCATGACTGGTCCTGTGAACTGCTGAAGTTTTCTTCCATATTTGGGAAGGTTATTGGAAGATTATTACCTAAGTATCAGCCATAAGGATTCTCAGTCATTTCTATACAATTTTGTTTTAATTGCACATGTTCTTGGAATCCTGGGGAGAGGCTAGAATATGTAGTTAGTAGTAGGGCCTGTTTCTATATAGCCATGGTACAGCTACTTTAGAGTCACTCATGTTCCTTTCTGTAACCCCTCAATCCTGCTCTGTAAGTAAGCCCAGTAAACACTGTGATTTCCCAGGGTGAGCTTCCTCATTAGAACTAAACTTTGGTTTGTCATAGGACCTCATGAGAAGGGATAAGACATTGTCCACATCTCTCTTGGGAAGAAAATTCTAAATTCTTGCAACACACCCTCTAAATTAAAAACATTTAATTTGAATTCTATATTCTATTCCACAAGTTTTGAAATGTAAAATATATTTTAGCACTGTTCAGTTTGAACTTATTTGTTATTGCCCCTTTAATAACGAGTTGTTTGTATATTCATTGTGTTTGTTTCAGGTGTGTCAATTATCTTTCCCTTGTTTTGTTTACAATCAGATCAATCAGTTGCAGTCAATCACTTTGCAGCCTAAACTCCTAGTCTATATGAATCCAAATTTCTGAAAGCTATTGAGACTTTCCTTATCTAGTCTAGGGTTCAGTCGAATTTAATTTCCATATTTTGTTGAGAAGAAACAATTTGCTCTGCATGTAATTCTAGGATCTGTTAATTCTGAGATATACTTTTCATCACTCTTAACATCTGTGAAATTGGAACGTGTTTTATATTGGAATGTATCTTAGCATTCATTAGTGCCTGAGATAAAATTAGCTCTTCCAGAGAGGATTTGCATTTGTTTGTGCCATTCAAGTGAAGGCACTGTAACCACTTTAATTTAAAACCTCTGTTTTTGCTTCAGTTTGTATGTTTGCTTGGGCTGTGTGTGAGGACCTCTTTTATGAAGATTCTTCATCTTAAAATATCTTTCTGGTACATAAAATACTGTCATTTTTAAAAGCTCCATAACATGTTAGATTATTGAAAGGTGACATTTTTTAAAAGTAAAATCTTACAAACATAAGGGAAAGAGGCCAAGAGAAGGCACAAGAATCAGAGACCCATTCACTTGCTTGCTCAGGAATCCCGTAAATATACTAAACATAATACATACAGAGAGAACCTGGTGCAGACCCTGGTGCAGGCCCTATGTATGCTGCCTCAGTCTCTGTGAGTTCCTATGAGTTTTGATCATGTTGATTCAGAGGGCCTTGTTTTCTTGGTGTCCTCCATCCTCTCTGGTTCTTACACTCTTCCCTATGGGGTTCCCTGATCCCTGAGAGGAGTATTCTGAATGGCTAGTGTTCCAAAGTCTCTCACTCTCTGTATATTGTCTGGCTCTGGGTGTCTGTATTTGTTCCCATCAGGAAGTTTCTCTGATGATGGCCACTGATCCATAAGTATAGCAGAATATCATTAGGAGTACTTTTATTGCTATGGTTTTTGTTTTTTTGTTTATTGTTTTGTGTTTTTTTTCCCACAGTAGTATTTGGTTTTACTATAGTTTCTGGTTCTTGGTCACCGAAGCAGTGTCTAGTATTGGTACCATCTTGTAGAGTGGGGCTCAAGTCAAATCAAATAATGAAAGTAAAATCTCAAACTTCAAATCTTTGTCATTGGTTATGTGTAGAAGATTTTACTACAATTCCCACGATAATTGTATAATATTTTGTCCTGTAGTTCTGTAAATATTTTAAGCTATATCTTTAAAGTATTTTAAAATTATTATTATCAGTAGTAGTATTAATGGTTGTAGTAGTAACAGCAGTATTCTCCTTTCATTATTAATAGAATAAAGACTACATAAAGAAGATCATTGAAAGGAATTATACTGTGTAGTTTTAACGTGTATTATAGTCCAGAGATTTGTTAATACATGTCAGTTATATCAGTTTCATGGGAATATTGTGTTCCTGTGTTAAGTGTGATGTCCTATATCTGTTTGCTTTTTTTTGGAGACATAGTCTAACTTTCAACCCAGGTTGGCTATAAACTTATGGTGATCCTCCTGAACTAGCTTGGAGTTGCAGGCACATGCCATAACACTCAGCTTGACTCTTTCTGAAGGACTTGATAAACTTGTTTAAATATTTTCTATCTTTCATGATTTATTCTGTCTTCATGTCCTGCTAGACAGATGAAGATGCATAGAGACTACAGAAGTCCAGTAGGGTAAACATGTCACTGTCTCCTAAAAGTCATGACATTTTTCTTTGTTTATTTTTCCAGTGCTTTGTTTTATATACTCAAATTTAAAGTTGTTCCAACTCCTTAAGCTAATAGTTATTTTCAGTGCTTTGTCATTCTGTATACTTGTCTAAATTTTTAATTTGCCTGATGCCACTGAAAGTACATATCAGCTTTTTTAAGAACTATGTTTGTTACAACACTTTGACAATTTTACTGTTAGCTTTTCTCTGTCCCTAAGAAAGCTATTCCTACTGCCTTCATGCACCATGCCAGGATTCTGTCACCACCTGAGCCTATACATTCCCTTAAAAATGAAATGGCCAGGATGAAGCTTTGTGTCTCCGGGTACCCTCATCTGCTGAGACCCTGTGTTGTGAGGTCCTCTGTATGGGTGAGTATGTCCTAGTGTCCAATGTGGAGGAACAGTAGAGTAGTGGCTACAGGCTCCCTTTGAGGAAAGACTAGGAGAATAATTATAGTGTATTCTTTTAAAATGTGTGTGTGTATGTGTGTGGTGCTGGTGGGGTTGGGAGCTTGAAGGCCAGAACAGAGGAAAATTTCAGCTGCCTCTTCCAGTCATTTTCTATCTTATTTTCTGTAATAGAACCATGAGATTTGTCACTTTGGCTAGATTGGCTGGCCAATGATTTCCAGAATCCTCCTGGCTGAGCCATATCTGAGCTGGGATGGGCCACTACACCTAGCTCTTATATAGTAGCTGAGGATTGAACACAGGTCCTCATACTTGTGCAGCAAGCATTTTACTTTCTGAAACATCTCCCCTGATACATTGGACTTTGTTCTTGATGCTGTGTTTCATTCACTTCTTTCCAGGGACTCAGTCCCTTTGGTTGGTGGATTCTCAACCCTAAATTGGCTTCGTTCTGAGAAATGATTGGTGAATCATGGATTTTCTAGAAGAATCACCCCTTTTGGCCTCCTGTTTCTCTGTTTGCCTTTTTCCTTAGTTGCAGGCATTGAGCAATACATTTTTTTGCCCCTACCGATGTCATACTCTATTAACCATATCCACGGCTCCCTTGGCTTTCGCAGTGATTATGGAAACTGTGGTTCCCAGGCTGTGGCCATTGGGCATCACCATGTGGCTCCTATTCTTTTAGAGTCCTATGTGTCTGTGGGTTTCACTCAGTCACTCTCTCCCCAACACCCTTGGCCTAGAGAGAAGAGGTCTAGTGGCTCTTCTCAGCTCTACAGATGCTCTCTGACCACTGCATTCTTGGTGGCCTTACTAAATGTTAGGGCATCTAGCTTCCTGGTGGAATGATCCTTTGCTCACTTTCCTAGGCTCCCATAACATCCTCAAACCTGCATGGTTCTAGGTCCATTCTTTATCCCTTCTTTTTCTGTATGCGAGGTTACCTTTGGCAGTTCAGCCACTCTCTCATTGATAACCACTTACTCCAGACTTTGTAATAAAAGAGCTATATAACCTCTTTCCTTGTCAAACCTAGAACTTTCCTACCCATCTTTTGCTTAAATATCTCTTTAATTATTGTATTACTACATTGCAGTACTACATTACTACATTGTACTGTGTCTTCTGCATAGTTTACATTGGATAGTGTCTTCTGGCACAGAAACACTAGCTCATGTTGGAAAACAGTGTATGGTCTCTATAAACTTAAAAGTGTTCTGAGCGTCTGTACAGGTTTCTCTGTAACTTGGGTTACAGGTGCATCTGTGTCCCTCCTGTGCTCGCTCACTAGCCTGGGAAGTGATTGCTTTCAGAGCACAGAGGCTCAGGCCTGGGACCAACTTTGTTTCTCCTCTAGCCACAATGTGACAGCTATAAAAATGTAAAAATGAAGGCTTTTATTTTGTATACTATTGATTTGGTTTTTTTCAAGAAAGAGTTTCTCTGTTTTAACTCTGTCTATCCTTAAACTCACTCTGTAGACCAGGCTGGCCTCAAACTCACAGAGATTTGCACTCCTTTGCCTCCTGAGTGCTGGGATTAGTCATTGGCCACCACAGCCTGGCAATTTTTTATACTTTTAATGGTTATGTTTAATGGTATTTATTTATTTATTTATTTACTTACTTACTTATTTATCCTTGTCTTATTTCCCAAATAATAGAGTCCCTTCAAATTTTTATATTTCTTCACCATTTCACGAGCTGACATTTTCACTCTCATGAAAAACGGAAGGCTGATGCCCATTTATTTCCTTTTATTTATTTCTTTTTATATATAGACATTCAAGTGTCCCATCCTCAGTTTTCATAAGACTTTACTTTTTCTGTTGAGTTGACTTAGCTGATTCATCACAAATCATTTGATCTCCGATGCACGTGTCTACTTCCTGATGGGCAATTCTCTCTCCCCTGCTCTGTGTCTACTCTTCATCCTTGCTATCTTTCTCAATGTAGCACTATAGTACTGACAGCCAGACACTGTCAGTTTTCCCATAGTTCTTCAGAAATGTGGTGGCTATTGAAGAGCCTTTGCTTTTCTACATAAACTTTAGAATCTGAAAGCTTGTCAAAAAGTATGATTGGTTCAGAACTGAGTTATTGAATCATACATATCTTATACATGTTTATAAGGTTTATGTCCTAATTTTATGTCACATTTTAGTTTTACTGTTAATTTTACATGTATAAAGTAAATATATATTTAAAATATTTATTATGTTCATTGAAATGTTGACTCCATTCTGTATTACTGGGATCCATTTTCCTGGTCATAATGTATAACCTTTATTCATATAGGTTTCCATTTGCTAATATTTTGTGGAATTTTTCATCTCTACCTTAAACAAATGTTGGCCCATAGATTTCCTTGATGTCATGTCTTTGTCTTGGGGTTTAGATAAAGCTGGCTGAGTAGCACAAGTTAGGACCTGAATTTTCCATTTTCTGGAAAAGTCTGCACATTGTAGGTGTATTTCTTTAAAGTTTTGGAAGAATTAACATATGGAACTGCCTAGGCCTACTGTTTTCTAGTTTGAAATATCATTAACGGTTGACTTAATTTCATTAAAAGTTTGTGATAACTTCAGATTCCTTAGAAGAGATTTGATAGCTATGTTTTCTAGGAAATTGTTCTTTTTCTTCTGTGTTGTCAAATGTATGAGCAGAGCATGATCATAGTATTACTTTGTTGGGTGTCTGTGAGAGCCCTTCTCATACATTTCAGGGCTACCATTTAACATCTTTTCTCCTAGAAGTTTACAAGCTTACAATTTTACAAGTTGTCCATTTGAAGAGATGGCTTTACAATTCTACCTGTGTGGGTGCGTGCGTGTGTGTGAGTGTGTGTTACCATTTTTAATTTCATTAATTTTTGTTCTAATAATAACCAATAAAATAAAAAAAATATTCATTTTGCAGCTTGTAGGCTCAAATTGTAGTAAAAAATATTCTCTAAGATAGAATATTATTTATTTAGGGATTTCTTCTTTTCTAATAGGAACATTTGATACTTTGAAGTTTACCTAGGCACAGTGCTTAGATTGTTGTATTTTTTGGTCAGAAGTATCTTTCCCTTGAGACATTCTCTCAGACCTGTGCATATTTATAAATTATTTAAATTGTGTTCCTGTTGTTTTTGTCTTATTGAATTTTATTGAATGATTCTGTTGTGTTTAGAGAACATACTTTGTTTCATTTCCTTTCCTCTTTTCCATATCCCTTCATAATTATGAGACAGCACAGGATTTTCATGTAAATCATCACAAATTTTATCTAGTTATGTCAACCTTTTAGGAGATAGCCCTCCAATGCCAGAGTAGGTAAACACCTTTACCCATTTCTCCATGTTTATCACTCCAGAAGAAGCTTGAAATACTTCATGTAGTTTTTTCATTGACAAATGCAATACTTATGTGAGATGCTAATGGTAGTGGAAACTAGGTGAAGATAACGTAGGAAGTATCTTTACTAACTTCATCGATTTTCTATTGGCCTAAAATTAATTGAAGATTCATGAAATAGTAAAACCAGAGTTCTCAGTAACGGAAAGCATGGAAATCATATATCTAATTCTATTTACATAGGCTCAGTCTTAAAGAATAAAAGAAAGAAACTGACCTATTGATTAATTTATTTTCAAAATCAAGAGTGAACTGTGATGGTTCTAAAACTTAAGATGTGGTGTGAGAATTCGTGAGAACACAGGGTGTCAGAAGAGACCCCTGAAAGAAAGCAGCATGGAAGCAAGCCTTTGAAGACAGAGTAGAACTTGAATATCTAACAGCATTACATTACAAAAAAACTACACATAAATCATGGATTCTTCCAGAGGGAACATGTGTTTGAAGCTCAGAACACACCAATAGGAAGATCAATCTAGAAAAATCCCCAATCTTAGAGAGTATTTAGGAAGCAGGAAAAACAAATTATCCTGACAGTGTCCACCACAGTTGTTATCACATTCCTGGTTTTAGGAACTTTTAGCTGCTGTCCATAGGATGGTTGAATCAGCACAGAGCCCACCTTAATTGTCAGCCTGGGACAATCAGTATGTGTAAACTCACTTGTCGTTTTTGTCCACACTTTTGTACGAGCTGATTCTTGTTCCTCTGTAGAATCTACCTTTAGTAATGAGAGAAAGTGAGTTTGTTCTTTCTCTTTGGAGTAATGAAATATAACACTTCATGGAGCTTCATCTAGGGGCTCAGGGAAGTAGGTGAAGTTCCAGAAATTGTGTTTGATTGTGAAAGGTTTCACCCAAAAATGAAGCTTCCTCTTCAGATTTTAGTATGTTCTGAAGATATTCCAAATATTGCCATTTAGTGTGTTCTGAAGATATTGCAAACATTGCAAAATCGACTATTTCAAAATTTTAAAAGTCTAAGCAATAGAAGATTTATGCACATGATCCTCCGCAGTCCTTTAAACAGTACATTCCTTGTTAATACCTGGATTCCTTGTGTTCTTGCTTCTGCCGGGATGGATTGAACTGAATTGTACAAGCATTTCCCATTACTGGTCTAAACTCTGTTTGTAGAATCTTGTCTCCTGGATATCCTCCAAAAGGAGAATGATAGGAAGAGAACAAATGTAAAAGAAAAGGTCACAGAAGAACCAAAATAGAAGGCTGACCCCAAGGTCAGCTGGGACCCAGTTGCTGACTTACTGCAGGGCCAGTCTGACTATAGATGTGAGCAAGGGAAATGACTTCACCATACACATCGTTACATCCCGAGCACAGACATAACACCCCAGAATATCCCAAAACCCTTCATTGCCATTCAGGTCATAGATGGAGGACTTTGGTTCCGAGTCTTGTTGACATTTATGTTAGAAGAAGAAGAGTAAGTTAATAAAATGTCTGCTCCTGTCTGAGCAATGCCTGGAGACAGGAGGGCATGAGGAATTTACATTTGAATTGAGATGTTGGCTTTATTGGTAACTCCACCTTTGTTTGCGTTGTGATGAAGATTAGGTAGAATTAAAAAGAAGGGCATCTTTCAATAGACTTCATTGTTCACCTGTTGACTGTAGTGCCTGTTAACCTGAAATCAGGTGTGTGTGTGTATACAAGACTGCTGACACCAGCAAATATGAAATAAAGTCATGAAATAGAATCAAGGCAATCTATAATTACTTATTGTTCATCTTTTATAAGATAGCAGGATAAAATATATTTTTGTACATAAGTAAGTGGAAAATTATCTTGGCAGGTTACACTATCAAATTTCTTCTGAACCAAGTCAAATAAACTGTATACACAAGAAGGGGAACAGGGAAGCATTGTCTTCCAACTTTGGCTCTGCAGAGCCATCCTCCAGTTCTGTGGAAAGAACTAAACCAGGACAATTTTAGAGGAGTTCAAGGTTACCCTTTGAGCATAAGAATCTCCTAAGGAGTAATACTTAAACAAAAATCTGAAAAGTAAAAGAGACAATCTGAGGAAAATGTGAAACAACAGTGCCATTGGAATACAAGGCTAGAAATGTGGACATAAAGAACCAGCAGGTAAGGAGATTTGTTGTTTTTCCACCAAAAGTAGGAAGACTATCAGACATCAGCTAGCAAAATGTAAAGTCAAGACAAGTACACTCATTGTTCTGAGGACAGTTTTAGGTCAGTGACAGCAGATTCTTTCAGGGTAGTTTTTATTCTGTATCAGAATCATTATATGAACAGAGTAACACCCACCCAATGTTTTATCCTTTGTTGCTTTAGATTGGTGAAGAATACATATTGGAAGCTGCTTACCATACTCTGTGAATGGTCAAATGATGTTTTCCCATTCTTGAGGAATTTATTTCTTCTAAAGGGAAGCAGCTATTGAGAGAGTGGTCTAAGTTTTAGGCAACCAATGTGTGCCTGACAGCCTGAAAACCACGTTTTTCTAACCAAATTGAAGTGTTCCTCAAGAAAGTCTTGGAATAGATACCTTTTTCTTAAACTTTGCTCTGCCAAGCAGAAAGCCTGAGGTATAGTTATGACTTGCATTAACCTGAGTTAAATAAAAGCAGTGGTATATCCTCTGAGGACTGTGATAGACTAGAGACCACCAAAACTGCTGAGCTTCCAATGAGTGTTTTATATCTAATACTCTTTTATGAGTGAATCACTGTCATAGATGGCAAATAACTGATAGACATAACTAACAATATAATATTGAAAGTTTTTCATTTGCAAAGATCATTACTCTCCATAGAGATCACAAGTGTGGTTGGAATGCTATTTTAGGGAAATTACTAGAATCTCTCAGTCGTCATGAAAACAGTTTTGAGGCACTCTTCTTCTCCAGAGTTCCTAGGCAAAGAATTGCCTCAAAACACATGAGAAGACTATAAAACAGTTAGTCATTTTTGATGTGAGACCTTTTGAGTAAAGAAACCAAAGTTGTGTATTTTAATTATCTTTTGAGCACAGCTCTTACTAAAAACATTCAAAAATTTTTCAATTAGTGCATATCAGTGTATACAGTGAAAGGGTTTTAGTGAAATTTTTGTCAAGTATATCATTTGCATTAACTAGATTTTCTATCCATTGCCTTCTCTGTTTTTCCTCCTTCTCCCAGTAATGTTCTTCCTCTCCCATGTAGTCCCCCTTTTGACTTTCATGTCCTTGTCTGTGTGTGTGTATGTGTGTGTGTGTGTGTGTGTGTGTGTGTGTTTCTGTGTATATGCACATGCTTATGTGCATGTATATATGTTCCTTAGATTCCAACCATGGGAGAAAGAATGATGTAATATATTTTTCTGATAATGTATTCCTGATTCTGGATATTTCACCTAATATGATGATCCTCAATTTGCTCTATTTTCTTGTGAATGACAATAATTTCAGTCTTTATAGAAGAATGAACTCCTCTGTGTTTCCATATCACATTCTCTTTATTCATATCTTGATGGATATATAAGCTGACTCCATAACTTGTATATTGTGAATAATGTCACAATAAATATGAATTAGCAGGTGTGTCTGTAATATGCTCACTTATACTTTGGGGTATATTTATAGGTGTAGCATGGCTGGATCATATGGCAGTTTTGTTTTTTGAGGAGCATTCTTGTAGCTTTCTGTAGTGACCTCATTAGCATATGTTTCTACCTGCAGTGTATGTTTTCTTCTTTGCTTTAGTAGTAGACATTTTGATTAAGATGAGATGAAGTCTCAGTGCAGTTTTATTCTGCATTCCTCTGCTAGTTAAAGTTGTTGAACTTTTCTATGTAGCCATATGCTGCACCAACTTCATCTTTGAGAAAAGTCTGTTCATATCATTTGTTCACATACTGACCAGATTATTGAATTTTCTGCTGTCTAACATTTGAAATCCTTTATATATTCTAGATATTAATCCTCTGTCAAAGGTATTCCTGACAGGCATTTATATTCAACTTTGTAGGCTCTCCCTTCACTCTTCTATTTTCTTGACTATGTAGAAGCCCTTTAATATCTTGCAAAATTTGTAAAAATCATTTGTGTTTTGAATTGTCAGGTTCCTTTTCAGAAAGTTCCTGTTTACGCCTATATGTTTCAAAATTAATTCTTTGATCATTTTATACATGCATACAATATATTTTGACTATAGTCACCCCTAGTCTGCCCCAACCCTTCCCAAATTGACCCCCAACCTTCCCACCTCCTCCAAATTTCATGCCCTCCTTGGGTTTTGTTATTGTTGTTTTTATAACTCACCAAGTTTAGCTTGCACTACCCATATACTCATGAGCATGGGGTCATTCACTAGCCCTTGGGGAAAACCACAGGGGGCCACACCCTTAAAAATGACACTATATGGAAGCCATCAGCAATTGATAGCTCTTTGCCTAGGGATGGGATCTCTTGAGCCCCTGTCCCCCTAGAAGCTGCAATGTTGACTGGCTTTGACCTTGTGCAGGAAAATCCAACTGCTGTGAGTTCATTAGTGCAGCATCCCTGCCATGTCCAGAAACACTGCTTCATGCAAGTTTTCCATGACTTCTGCCTCTAGTTATTTCCCCAATACCTCCTTCCAGTTATTTCCTGAAACTTAGGAGAAGGGATGAGATATAGATATTCCATTTGTGACTGAGCACTCCACAAATACTAATTCTTTGTACTTTAACCATTTGTTATTTTCTGCTTATAGCCCTGTCCACTACAAACACACACACACACACACACACACACACACACACACAACACAATCTCACAGGATTGTAGTGGTGCACTCTGTTAATCCCAACACTTGGGAGGCAGAGGCAAACCTGGTCTAGAGAGTGAGTTCCAAGGCAGGCAGAGTAACAACAGAGAAACACTGTTTCAGAAAAGAATTCTAATGAAGTCTGAGAGCTCTACTAACTTATGACTATGGAGATAAAAATTAAAGGGTAATTGGTTCTATGCCTCTTCAGCAAAATGATAATAGTACCTTCACCACTGGTGCCTGTGGGCTACTAATCATGGTCTTGGCCAGGTTTATGGACCAGTCATGTGTTGACTCCTGTGAAGTGTGTATTAAGCACAATCAGATAGGTCAACGTTGCTAATCTTTTACAGTACCTTCCAATACTAATAAAGCTGACCAGCAGGAAAAAAGCCACCTGGTCATTAACAACTTGATTTCTTCATGTCCTGTCAACTATGCCTTTCCTTATGTATTCCTCACACAGTTTTGTCTTACATTAAGACCTTTCTTTTTTACAATTTATTTTCTTTTATGTACATTGGTGTAAGGGTGTCAGATCCCATGGAACTACAGTTACAGACAGTTGCCATGTAGGTATTTGGAATTGAACCTGGGTCCTCTGGAAAAGCAGTCAGTGCACTTAACTGCTAAGCCATCTCCTCAGCCCAATACTTTTCTTTTAAATTAATATCTATGCTGGGTAACAGATATGGATATAGTTTCATTCTTTTTCATATGAATATCCAGTTTCTCCAGCATGATGCTGAAGAGGCTGTCTCTTTGCAGTATATGTTTTTCACATATTTTCAAAAATTAGATGACTCTAGCTATATATGTGAGTTTACTTCTGAGTCCTCCTTTCTATAACATTGCTCTGTATATATGTCATTTTTGGTGTCAATAGCATGCTGTTTGTGTTACTATAAGCAGCACATTGTTAAAGGGGCAGTGGATCATTGAAGAAATCAGGGGGGAAATTTAAAGAATACTAGAATCAAAGGGAGAAGTTAAAGCACAACCTTTATGGCAAAGAAAACTCCATGATGGAATGCTGGAGCTACAAGAGCCTGTGTTGAACATTCTCAGATAAATCTAAGAAAGCATAAGTAACCTAATAATATACCCAAGAAACATAGAAGAAAAAGATCCCAAAAAGCTGTATGTGGAAATAATTAATAAAGGTCCAGGCAATTGATTAGTGAAATAGGGATTGAAGAAATCAATACCAAGTTTCAGCAAAATGAAGTGTTAACCTTTCAAAATCACAAGCAAGATTGGTAAATCCTTATCCAAGCAAACCAAAAGCAGGAGAGAAATCTCAAATAAATACGGTTAGATGTGAAAAAGGAAGACACTAGCCAGATACTAATAAAATTTAGAGGATTATTAGGGAATTCGTTTAAAACATATACTCCAGTAACTTGAAACCTAGATCATAGATATATTTTCAGGCACATAAAACTTTCCCAGATTACACCAAGATGATATAAACAACATATACCATAACAACTTATGATATCAAAGCAATGATAGAGTATAGTATCTTCAAAAAGACAAAAACTAGAAAAAAATTATTGCTAAATTCTACTGGACATTTATATTTGAATTAACACCAAATATATTTTAAATGTCTTGTACATATTATACACTATTTCCTCTTTGAAGCAGAGTTGGAGTTTCTTAAGAGAGTTTAATATATATTTAAATTCAAGGGTTATTAGAGGTACTTAGGGAATAGGTACAGTTAGTAAGTATTAGGTACTTAGGGAGAATACACAACAAAGGATATGTTTATAGACTTCTCAGAGATAATTGCCTTTGAGAGATATTATGTTGACCACACAATATGTATCTGCATAAAGACGTAAAGTTTTACTTTTTAAAAAATTAAGAGTTTCTTCTACAATTTTAAAATATGCTTATTCCCATTACTGTTTTGTCGTTTGTGTCTATATGTACAGTTGTAAATTTTAAAAAATATTTCTTTCGTTATGGAAAAGTAAAGAAACATGAAAAGGACAATAGAACAATGTAGTCACCCTCTATAATCCTCCTAACTAACTTGAACTACTCTCAATCCATAGTCAGTTTAGCTTCATCTATACTATATCCTGATTCACTCACTTACTCACCTCCCGCTTTTAAAGAAAATAAACTAAAGGCATAATTTTAATGTATGAATGTGTATGTAAAATTGTGACTTCACAGAAGTGAAGTGTGATAAATCAATGTGATATAAGCATGCATTTGTGTCATTACTATATTCCCTGGTGCCATCAAATTCTGCAATGTGATGTCATAGCAATACCTTGGCATTACAGTACTCCATTTTCACATTCTAGTTCCCCATTGTGATATCACTATGATCCATTGTGTCATAAATTCTCCAATGTGACAGCACTGTGCTCTAACATGACATCACAATGTTATGTTGTAACATCACAATACCCCACTGTGTCATTACAATGTCCCACTTTGTTATCACAGTGTTCGGTTGTGACATCACAATCCTTGATAATATCTCAACAATGCATCTTTGTGACATCACAGTATTCTATTGGAGCACCTCCATATTATAGGTGAGTCAATGTGATATCACATTAATCCTTGGTGACATGCCAGTAGTTAATTGTATCTACAGAGTACCAGTGTGAAATCAAAATGTTCCACCATGATATCATAAAAGTGAATTATACTAATTCATTGTACCACCACAATGTGAATTGTGACATCACAATGCTATATTCTGGCATTATAAATCACATTGTGGCATGACAGTTATCCATGGAAAAATCATATGCTTTATTTAACACAATGTTATTATTGTTTCATCAAAATACTCGAACTTACCATCACTCTGTTGCATTTTGACTTGGACTTCAGAATCATTGTGACACCTGTCCTATAGTATCATCAAAGTGCTCCATTGTGGCATCATAATGCTTCATTGTTCCCTTACAATGTCCCATTAAACATTATAATCATTGTGACAACACACTCACATTTTGAAATTAAGATGCCTTACAGTTTCAGTATAATGATTAATTGTGCTAATTCCAAGATTCTAAAGTAGTTTTCCTAGACTTTTGCTTTGGAACTCAGTTGTTTAAGGAACTAGATCATGTATTCTGCCATTTCTCCTTAACTAAGTGGTTGAGTTTACTTTGTCTTGTATTCCCTATAAACTGTCATATTAGGAGGTGCTTGAACGTGTTTGAACATGCTTAAGCATTTTAGTGAAAACATCTGTGAGGGATGTGGTGTCTTCTAGAAAGAATAAGCATGCCGTTTGTTTTGTGACACTTCTAACATTTGAAAATTGGTGTTTCAGATGTGTTAGTTCTTTACGAGTTATAAAACACAGGAGTTTCGTCTGTTTTTTCCCCTCAGTCATTAAGTGAAAGACTTTTTCTTTAAAGAATAACTTACCTTCTTGGACATTGTGCTGCTCAGTGTCATGGTTCATAAAGAAAGGCAAGATTCCTTAGTTCCACAATATGCAGAACAAGAGGATGGTTCCCAGCATCCTCCCAGAGGCCATGATGAACTCACATATTGAAACATGGTTGATATGGGCCCATCCATTCAAGGTACTGTTTTCACTCGTGTAGCAGATGTCACTGAAGTGTCTCATCATAGAAAACAGCAGTGAAGGTAACCAAAAAGTAAAACAGTACTTACCTTTTGGTACTTTCCTTCAGAACTCAACTAAATCATTCCTCCAAACAGTCCCAGCTCTGATTTTGCAATGGTCTAATATCTTCTACTAATTTCACAATGAATTCCTATGGTGACTTCACTATTATGTGGATGAAACCAGAATTAATGTGTATGGGTGACTCCTAACTGCGCTTGGAGACCAGGCTGGGGTTCTTAGCATTCTTGCTAACAGGTGGTATCTCTTCTGCAATTTTGTGGGTGTGGAGCCCATTTGGTACACATTTCTCAGTAATTGATCATGAACTAGTATCCCTTGAATTCTGTCATAGTGACGACAGTTTCCCTGTACTCTTTGAAGTTGAGTGGCCATTAAATGCATGCCTCATACTTTCTGTGTTGGTGCCTTAAATTCCTATTTCATTGAACATGCCCTTCTCTTCTCACTGAAGTTTTGAGTCACATTTTTATGTTTCTTTGGAGTGTGTGTGTGTGAGAGAGAGATAGAGAGAGAGGGGGTGGGCAAAACTTTGTGGAATCAGTTCTCTACTTAAACCTTTACATGGGTTCTGAGGATTGAACTCATGCCATCATGTGTGTGTGGGTAAATCCCTCTACACAGAGCCATCTTGCTGATCCCTTGATTCTTATTTTCGATAGTTGTTCTCTTCATTTCTTTAGTTGTCTTTTCTGCCAACTTTCAACCTCGTAAATTTTGTTTTAGTTGACACATAAATTCATATTTATCAAGTACAACAAGATGCTTCTCTCTCTATCTAGACATTTTATAATGATTAGATTAGAAAATGATCTGCACGTACATCTCCTCTAACACTTTCTTGGTGACAAGAGTCTACAGATAACTGTTTTTATAATTACATATTAGCTACAGACACCCTAAATGCTTTGAGCACACCAGAGCTTATTTCTCATACCTGATTTTAACTCAGTCCTCACTGGCTAACTTGCCTTCACTTTTTGTTTCTCCTCTTCCCACTTCTTGTGACCATTATTCTGCTCTGTGCTTATTAAGGGATCCATTTTGTGAGGAGATGAAGAGGTATCACTCACATGGAAGATTTTTTTGTACTCTATATTCGTAACTTTTCTTATTTTCCTTCATTCATCTGATTTTTAAATATTCTTTGCATCTTTTCCCATGCACATTGCATGTCATGTATATTAATCATTGTGTTACTTCTAGTTCAGTGTTTCTGTGTTAAGTGGTTAGGTTTAATTCCATGGTCTTTACTACCCTTTCTATTGCTTCTTCTTCCCTGAGGTTTTCCTATTATGAATTCGTTTTTATGGCTCTGTTGTTTTATAAATATACTTCAGCATGTCCCAGGCAGCTGTTTTCATCATTCACAGGCATGTTTTCCTGACATGTTCTTATTTGTCTGGAGAGCAGTGAATTTCCTCCAGGTTTCTTCTTTTAATAGATTAGCTCAGGAACAAGCCTCAATCTTTCTTCCTTTCTTTCTCTTTCTTCCATACTCTTGTCCTTTCTTTCCAATATTTTGTTATCCTTTTTATTAACGTCTTCTCCATTGTTTCATATTTTTTCGTCACCATGAAGAATCTACCACAGAGAGAGAACGACTACTTGTATGTATTTCTTTTTCTAGTTTCCATTTTTAAAATAGAAAAAAATGTACTTTTTTCAGCACTTGTTTTTGAGACAAGGTCTTAGTCTTTAAGACATACTGACTTAGAATTCACTTTATAGCTCAGACTAGCCTGAAATTCAACTGCAATCCTCCCACTCCAGCTCTCCTAGATGCTGGGATATCGGGATGAGCCATCATACCCAGCTCAACATTTTCTTCTATTCCCTTCTTTTTATACTTTCTTTGTTAAATCAGCCATAACTTTTACATCACATGGAATATAACTTACATGTTCCCTTTCAGTATGTGACTACCAAAACAGGTTTTTAAAAGATTATTGTGCATGGTGACACATGCCAACAAATCTCAGTACTGGAGGCAGAAGCCTCCTTGTGTTCAAGATTAGTCTTGGACACATAGTGAGATCATTTCTCACCATTGCCAATGCCCGTTGTCCTGAAGAAACAGTTTTCTGGCCTCAATCTTTTTGTTCCATAGCATTGAGAGAGATGATCAATATTCTGATTGCTACCAGTTTAGATTAACTTTGAATATGCTCAGGTTTAATATAAGTGGAATCAAAAATGGCTTGTAAAAATTTTTACTTCAGTTTCTTCTATATGTGTTTGTGTGATTCATTCAAATGAACATAGCACTAGTGTCTTCTATACTACTAAGCAGTATCAGTCATAATCATCGAAAACAGTCATTTTTCTTCATTGTAGGGCATTGCAGTTTGGAGTTTGTTGTCACTATGGATGTTCTTTCTGTGCACATTTCATTGCTCTAGGAAAATAATACATGGGGCTATATTTTGGCG